>BQNB010007178.1:0-94499 GCA_026074375.1 Tanacetum coccineum | reverse complement strand
ACAGTTACCATATATCTGCTGCTGTCTTTTTGTTCGTTTGGACGGCTGATATGGTGTATTTCCTCAAAAAGCACTAAAAAAAGGTAGTCGGCCCATTTAGAAGAATGCAACTGAACTTGTTTAGATATGCAATTTTTTTCTTCTTAATTTCGAACTGAAGATCAGATAGGCTCAAAAAAGAAAAAGACTTGAAAAGTTACATATTTCATCGTAACTTTTAAGGTCAAAGTCGAAAGTATTATTAGTTAACATAAACCAAACTTGTTATTTTACAGGCGGTATGGGGATTAGAACTTAAGCACAACTAAGGAGTCTTCAAAAGCAGGGCATAACGACTATAATGACATGAAATCCTAAGCAAGTAGTCTATAACTACCATAATAAATCAAAATAATGCTAGAAAGACTGTTAATTAGATTTATGATTACATAAATTTACCTTTGCTTTTTATGTTTAGAACCCGAACAAGAATCCTTAGCAGCCATATTATCCGCTCCTCTTGACGCCCACACCTTCTGTCCAGCATTTTGTAACACTTTTTTTGTACATATGTGCATTTGATATCTTTCCTTTTAGTAACACTTTGTATGAGTTGCAAAATTCAAAGCCTCATTCTCTTCACATCTTTCTCAGGGATACTGGCGTCATTTCCATCATTCCCTGCTTGAGCCTGCACAAGTTACTACATTACCGATAATGGCCATGTCAGCTATTGTCATTCAATTATTTCTGAAATTTCTACCTATAAGACTATAACACCTGTATAACAGTCTATATGCCACGTAAACAAGTTTATCTCATTACAATTTTCTGGTTCAAAGTCTATTCATACATATCTTATATATTGGTAACTGATAAACAGATTATAAGTGATTGTAGAAGAGGAAATCATACATTTTCACCAGGGACAACTGCATATCTGTCAGATGGTAATACTGAAAGAAAGAAAGAAACTTCATAAGGATCAGCTGAGAAACAACCTTTGAGGTTATTTAATCCTACAAAAAAATGCAGATAGTAACAACCTACTTATGTTCAATTTCAATATATGTTTACTATTTCGTTGATTAAAATAGCAAGCTGCTTCTGATTTTTTCCATTTTAAGCAGTATAAAGATTTGTAGCAACAAAATCCAACGTATGCTGCTATTTTGCACAATACAAATGTAAGCAGGTTGCTAATACGGAAGAAAACAGATGTAAGCTGCTTTATTATAAAGATAAACTAACTAAAAAGAGAATCAAACACCAACAGGTTGTTATTCTTACACGCTTTATTATACGCGCTTGAACCTGCTTCTTTCAGTGAGTAATCGCTGCAAAATTACAAGAAAGTCTGAACATTCTTACACAGATAAATATTACGTTGTAAAATACAAGGTTGGAATGTAATCTATTTAGAGGGCGTTTGGAATTGCATTTTGAAGGTGCTTATTGTTCTGATAATTCAAGGTTTTACATGTAATGACCCTAAAATACTCATATTATTCGAACCGGTTCACTATATAGAAAAACAAGATAATAAGTGGTTGAAAACACAATGATCAACTTACATCTAGAATCTGACGCCAAACACCCCCTAGGTACTCAAAGTGAAGATGTAATAGAGGAAGGATACGTACTCTGTCGACAAGAAGTTTGGAACAGCTCCCTAATGAGGTCTAGACCTTGCCTAACTCTGTGAAGCTTGCGAGTATGGCTTTCAGCTGATTTCACAATGTAAGTTTTGACATCACAATCAATTACTTTACTCAAAGTGCCGTAAATTTCTGCTGCGTCAGCAAGATCACACACCTGTTGAAGAAATCAACTGTTGCCCTTGAGATATCGTGAGAAGACAAAATATTTACGTGCGCCTTATATAACAAGAGATGATGATTAGGTTAAACCAAATATTTAATGTTCCGAGCATCGTATATCCATTTGTTGAAAAGAAAATATTCAATGACTACACTATGGCACCAATAAGGGTAGTATAATTGGAACTATTTGAGATAAAAAAAGAATAGTGGTACCTCTTGATGTTGTTGAGCAGATTTAGCCAGCATCTGCTTTTGTTCAATTATTGAATTCTGGATATCACAAGCGGCATTCTTAGCCTCCATAACTGCGTTTTCACATATCTGCATACAAAATGCAACACAACATAAACCATCTGCCACAATATTACAATAACAAGTCTGATTATTAAATGCTAATCAATTGCTACTATTCTCCAATGTTAACCTTTAAATTTACTAAGTATTATAGCTTAGAAGAAAAAACTATACATTTTCAACTGCAATTATCAGATCTGATATTCTAGACTTGATATACACCATGTCAGAAGAAGCTTTTAATGGTATTGTGTCCCGCAATCTCCTTTGATGTTTTCATGTCTAAAGTGTATGCAGTCTGTTATTAATAATGGGTCGAATCGTACAATTAGACTAAATATCTGGATAAGAGAAAATGATTTTTTTTGTTGGATTTAGCTTTGTCGTACATGCCATATAAAATACAGGGAAATAGGCTTAGCAATTAGTATGAAACCTTACTGAATTAGCAGAACAAGAGGGTCATTTTGGTAAACTTTTCTGTCCAATAAGCATATAATACCAATTAGCAAAACATGAGGGTCATATTGCGACTAATTGGCACTTGTATGCAACCTTACTGAATTACATGTTTGCAACTAATTAGCGGAACAAGAGGGTCATTTTGGTAAATTTTTTGTCCAACAAGCATATAATACCATTCTTGTTGGTGTCCGCTATTTCGAGCCCCTTACTATTAATTGGCCCGATTCAAAGTTTTGTTTTACTTCGGTTCAAAAGGGAAAAGTAATTTGCATAAAAGAGGAACTGGACTGAAAGTCACATAGAGTACTGATTTTTGGAATCAAACCTATGACCATTCAAAACCAAATGTAAAAAAGGATAGGTCATGCCCCCCCCCCCCCCCCCTCCTTCCCCCCCCAACACCCAGCATAGTTACATGTTGTCAGATATTACAAAAAACAACACATATCAATCAAGCTGATTTGTGATCGGATCCACCATGTGATATTACAATTTCCTCATTCCTTATAAATATTTTATATTTCGAATCATATAAACTGATTTTTCAGTGCCTCCTAAAGCTAGGTGGCAGGTGTGAGTTATATATTATCTCAAACGGGTCAAACCAAAAAAACACATCCAATGCTACGTTATGACTTGGTACCTAATTTTTATTAAAACTTGCAAACACATCGATGCCCCGCACCATTAAAAGTTCTTAAGTTCTATAAAAAGCAATTTACGTAAATGGTCATCGATGCCCTAAACATACAAAACAGATGCCCTAAATATACAAACAGATGCCCTATTTATGACCAATGATGCACTAAACATTCAAACGAATACACTAAACATAACATATACATCGATGCCCAAATTTGGTCATCGATGCCCTAAACATGCAAACAGATGCCCTATTTAGGACCAATGATGCACTAAACATTCAAATTGATACATAACATTAACATATCCTCGATTCCGTTATTTGGTCTTCGTATGCCTTAAATTTATTAAACTGATGCCCTAATACATTACAAACAGATGCCTTAAACAAATGAACAAGTTGATGCCCTAAGACCATGATGCCCTAATATAGCCTTAATACATATGCAGTAAACAATTAAACTCATGCCCTAATACATTACTAACAGATGCCTTAAACAAATGAACAAGTTAATGCCCTAAGGCACGATGCCCTAATATAGCCTTAATACATATGCACTAAACAAATAAATTGATGCCGCCAATTAACATTCTAACTGATGCCTAAAACAATGAACAAAGTGATGCCCATATTTACCATGATGCCTCATAATATAGCACCTTAATTACCATTATGCACTAAATAAAATAAGCTGATGCCTTAATCATTTACTAAACAGAGCCTTCTTAAACAATATGAAACACAGTTGATTTCCTAAGACCAATGATTCCTTATATTGCCTTACATATTGCCTAAACCAAATTAAGCACTAGTACTTAGTATAAAAAATGCGCACTAGTACTTGGTAGTTGATGCCTTAAGACCATGGTTCCCTAATATAGCCTTAATACATATGCACTAAACAATTAAACTCATGCCCTAATACATAACTAACTGATGCCTTAAACAAATGAACAAGTTGATGCCCTAAGGCATGACGCCCTAATATAGCCTTAATACATATGCACTAAACAAATAAACTGATGCCCTAATACATTACTAACAGATGCCTTAAACAAATGAACAAGTTGATGCCCTAAGGCATGATGCCCTAATATAGCCTTAATACATATGCACTAAACAAATAAACTGATGCCCTAATACATTACTAACAGATGCCATAAACAAATGAACAAGTTGATTCCCTAAGACTATGATTCCCTAAGACCACGATGCCCTAATATAGCCTTAATACATATGCACTAAACAAATAAACTGATGCCCTAATACGTTACTAATAGATGCCTTAAACAAATGAACAAGTTGATTCCCTAAGACCATGATTCCCTAAGACCATGATTCCCTAATATAGCCTTAATACATATGCACTAAACAAATAAACTAAATAAACTGATGCCCTAATACATTACTTATAGATGCCTTAAACAAATGAACAAGTTGATGCCCTAATACCATGATTCCCTTATATAGCCTTAATACATATGCACTAAACAAATAAACTGATGCCCTAATACATTACTAACAAATGCCTTAAACAAATGAACAAGTTGATGCCCTAATACCATGATGCCCTAATATAGCCTTAATACATATGCACTAAACAAATAAACTGATGCCCTAATACTTTACTAACAGATGCCTTAAACAAATGAACAAGTTGATTCCCTAAGACCATGATTCCCTAAGACCATGATTCCCTAATATAGCCTTACATATGCACTAAACAAATAAACTAAATAAACTGATGCCCTAATACATTACTAGTAGATGCCTTAAACAAATGAACAAGTTGATTCCCTAATATAGCCTTAATACATATGCACTAAACAAATAAACCGATGCCCTAATACATTACTAACAGATGCCTTAAACAAATGAACAAGTTGATGCCCTAATATAACACCCCGTGTTTTATTTTTTTTCAGGTCATATTACGGTCCCGATTAATTCATTTTCCTTTTTCATTATTGGGTTTACGTGTTTATGACCACTTGAACCACACAAGTTAACTCGCGACAACTGGTGAGCAATTTTATGCACCTTTTTGTCAAATTTGTTTCATATGTGGTAGAAAACATGGTGATATGATGATAAACTTTCAACAATACTTCAAAAATCATTACATCATTTATTTTGATCTACACAGTTATGAATCTACACAAATTCCCTAATTTTACACGTCTTAAAAAAAACTAAATATCATACCTGGTGTAAGTATTTCCGGCTGGTGTCATCGTCCATGGACAATCCGTGAGAGCAAGCAGAGGTGGCCAGTAAGTGATGTCAGTGATTTGACGGTTGTTGTCGGTGGTTGTAAAGACGGTAGCATTTTGATGGTGGTGGTGCCTGCGGTGGTTGTAAAGTGGTTCCGATGGTGGCGGTGCCGTTGTGATGGGTTTAGGTGAATGAGAGGATTGAGAGTGATGATCCACTCTGTGTAATGAGAGTAATGAATCAGGTGATAAATCTCGTTTGGATATCCCGTCTTTTTTTAATACTTTTTTTTCATTTTTTAACCTGAAGTTTGAGACATTTTCAATTTCTACCCCTGTAGTTTGGTTTTCATGTTTTCACGATACTCAATTTTTCTAAGAACCCATCCCTATATGTATATATATATCAGTATATATATATTATCACCTAGGTAAAAAAGATGAGGGGTGTATATGCAAAATAATTAAAAGGCATATATATATATATATATATATATATATATGTGTGTGTGTGTGTGTGTGTGTGTGTGTTGTGTGTGTGTATATAGTGTGTGTTTAATATATATATATATATATATATGTATATATATATATATATGCATTCGATCGTCTTTGGCTTCGTACACTTTTCAATGGAGAAACTCCCTGAAGCCCTACTCCTCGAGATACTGAGTCGAGTGGACTCAACAGACGTAGCTCGATGCAAAATCGCTACAAAGGGTTTCAATGCTTTATATCCACACCTTCGATCACTCAATCTTCAATGCACATCGAAAATGTGTTATCCCTACTCAATGTCTAGATTCAAGACAATCTTTCTAAATCTTATATCTCTTCATCACTTGGATTAGTGCAAGATCTACGTCACAACCCATTTATTGGCCCAGCCCAATAAACAACACAGACCCATATTCACCCCCATACACGGTTTTTGTACTAACACCTAGGGTTTCTGTACATTTGAAATCACTTTCAGTTTCTCAGCATTGGCTTCACAAGGGTCGTCGATCATATGTTTTACCATTGCTTTCTGCTTATCGTACGTATGTTCTTCAATATATTTTTTTGGTAAAAGGAGAAATTATATTACCAACTCAGAGATTACAAATTAAAAGAATTGGACAGGACCCAATTCTTATACAAAGAAAAATCCATACATCAGATATCTCACTATATCAGGCAATAAGAAAAAAATACATCTCTGATAACAAAAGTACCAAATACATCAGCATTTGTACTATCCTTCTTCTAGCCTTTGCTTCAATCAGTGTGAAAGAAGCAAACAACTAGGCAACCATGGAGAAAAAACTCCTAACCTTGCTACATTTCCACCCTACAAACACCCTGCCTATATTCATAGAGGCTCTTGTAGAGGGCATCACAAGGCAAGGATAAAACTCCTTTTGTGACTGAGATCCATTCCCAAGAGCTAGATTTCCATTTCTGGCATCACTCATTGGTTAGGAGTTGCTCAGGGATACATCCCACTAGCTACATTTCCCTAACTGCTGCTAATACAATCATCCAAACACCCCTTAAGGATGAAATATTAGACCAGCAGTCAAGGCATCACTAGTTGTTCTTCAATATGTTCATTACTATGCTTTATTAATTAGTGATATTAACCATCCGTGGTACCTTTAGGGAAAAAACCATGCATGACTAAAATCTGACTCTGTCCGTTTAAGAAAAACTAAACATTACTAGCTAGGAACACAATTTGTATATATATAGTACTACAACCAGATGCGGAGATAGGGAGGGGGCCCGGGGCAAGTGTCCCCTAGCGAAAAAAATTGTAGTGTAAATTTTTTAAAACATCTGGTTTTTTTTTTCTTTGTAATTCCCCCCCCCTCCTCCTCTTAAAATCAACTTATAGTGTAGTTTCTAAAAATTAACGAAATGTGCCCCCTGAGAAAAAAATTCCCCCTAACTACAACGTCCCAAAAATCCATGATGTCTCGGGATCCTCGGTACCCACCCTAGTTAGTTCCGTCTGTGAGGTGGCCAAGCTGGCAAGAACTTGTGTTTATCATCAGTAATATATGATCCAGAGATCTCAAGTTCAACCTTTGCTCAGTGCAAACAAACCTGGAGGGCGGCGTGTTTCCCTGGACACCATAATTAATGTCATAATAAATTAGTGTTAGTTAATTGTGAACTTTTGTCTATGTCAATGTTTTATTGATGATATTGACGAACCATTGTATTTGGGCTTACAGCTTATTGTTATCATGAATGTTTTGGTTGATGCAGGTCATAATCATGCGGTATTAAAGTTGAAGAATGTGTGTTTGTCTCTCCAATTTGAATTCAATGCTGATGATGACAAGTTTGACACTAGAATCTATACGCCTACTTGACACGGAGCTAATTGAGCTAATTAAGTGCGTCCCTAATCTTCAGGTTCTTAATTTGATGGAGGTTACAGGGCTTGAATATCCTAAGATCCACCTTTTCAACCTCAAAATCTTTCAACTGATCTCTATTAATGGACTATCCAATACAAGTCTAATCACACCCAACCTCGTCACACTCAGACTTAAATGCAGAGGGATTAGATTAATCCATATCCAATCTCCTAGGCTGTCTCACTTTCATCTTGACCTTAATTATTTAACTCCATTCAGAGCCAAAAAGTTTGAGTATTTGAAAACATTTACGCTGTCAGCATCTATCACCTCCATACTTTACGAGTTACCAGTTATTAAAACAGTAGAAAATCTGACAATGGATTCTCCAGAATGATTTCTGAAAAAAGGTAATGTTAACTCCAAATTTATCTTTGGGAAGTTGTTCACAGTTTTCCCGAACGTGAGTTATCTATGTATCAAATCAAACGCTTGGTGGGTATTAGAAGCTTGCTACAAACAATTAGGCGGGGAGCAGACTTTGTATTTAAAGAAAAAGTTGAAAACATTTAGTGCATACTTGTTGCTAGTTGACCCGTCATCGACTTTCTCCTGTGTCGATTTTGTGTTGAACCAATGCATAGAGGTGTCCAATGTCTCGTTGCTCATACACGGTGAGGTAGATAGTAATGTCTCCAAAAGTTTTATGTCTAGATGTATGAAAGATGGCCTGAATTGAAGTGGAGATGGGGAAATTGGAAATAAGAAATGGATTCGTGGATACACGTTTGAGATGGTCTGCTGTTCAAAAAAAAAAGGATTTAGATGGTCTATCTGATATTGCAAAACCACAAACCATCTGAAGAGGAGGTAATCACAGTAATATCGACATGCATTGCTGAATTTGTTTCAAAGACAGCTAGAGGTATGCTGTTTGCAATACATTTTGATTTTGATTTTGATTTAGTTTCTTCAAAAATGAAAATTTTAATGCACAGTAATCTCTTACGTTGATACTGTTAGCAGACTTGGTTGTTCACTTCTTCATATTTGTATTACTATGTGATTTATGTCTAATAGTATGCTAGATGTTACCCATTTCAATTGGACCAAACATAGTGATCAATTTGGCAATAATGTTATATCTTTGAACATATTGAAATGTGTATGTACATTCAATCTTATTTCTTTTTCGCTTTCATCTAAATCGGATGATGATTTTTTGAGCGAAAACACAAGTATGTCCCGCTCCGTCGTGTTACCGCCCTAGTTGCTAGTAGATGTGATATTCATGTTTTCAAGAGGAAGAAATTAAATTGAATTGTAAATAACTTTGAATATATGTCCGTGACTTGATTTATTTTTCAAATTCTAACTGATATTATAAGCTAATTAGTTTTTCGTACGGGTGTACATAATTTCTTGTGAAACATGAATGACAATGTATAAAAACATTACAATACTTAAGTCGACAATATAAGCACTTGTTCAAGACAAAACTGTGTTAATAACATGTGTGCACACGAGTCGAAGATTGGGGGCATGATTATACTAACATGATGTGTATAGTATACAATCAACAATGATATTGAAGACAATGTTGCATATATAAAAAGTTAACTAATGGGACGGGCCAGAATGTTGATTAAGAACGTTTAAGCATTCACGAGCAGCCTTGATAGTAGCCTCCTCCAAACCACCTAACGGCGACTTATCATCTGTATGTTCTGAATAGCACTTACGGCATTCCTTTATTTCTCCCTCAATCTCATTTAAATGTTCCGTTAGCGATTCTGAATTTCGTGCTTTTAGATCTTCCGTTCCTTGTAGCAAGTTGTGTTCACAAGTTTCAAAGTTATCAATGCATGAATTTAAACATATTGACAACTCTGTGTCAGGTGTAGCAATAGGTATCGCACCCGCTATCTCTTTAGCTTGTTCAATAGCTTGATGTAAATTTGATAGTGCTTGTTTAATGAGTGACTCAATCGCCAATGATACGTCGTGGTCAATGTATATTGAAGGCGTGGCTTCGACTTTGTTTGTAGATTCAACATCTTTCTTTTGTGTAAAATACGATGAAATGGAGCCGAGTTTATGCTTAGCTTCATCTACTGCTTTATAAAATGATGAAGGTGAAGAAGCTGGTGTTAGAACTGGAGTCGCTGCATCCAAATCATATGAAGACATTGGGCTTAGTTTTTTTTCGCTTTCAGCTGAAATGGATGATGATTTTGATGATGTTTCTTCTTTGTTTTGGGTCATGAATGATGTCATTGAGTCAAATTTGTGTTTAACTTCAGATGAAATTGTGCTAAATTCCTCTTTTGCTCTTTCATAAGTAGAAGGTGAAATAGGCGTTGGTGCCTCGCTGGATTCAGAAGATGTAGCTTCTTTATTTTGTGTGATCAATGAAGCAATCGAGTCAAATTGTTCTTGGGCTTTTTCGGTAAAAGCTTCTTTTGCTTCTTCTAAAGTTGCAGGTGATATCGGGCCTAATGCCTCTTTTGCTTTGTGTAACATGGAGGACGACACGGGACCAAATGCCTCTTTGGTTTCATCTGAAATTGGACCGAACGCCTCTTCAACTTTTTCTAAATCCAATGACGAAATGGGACCAAATCCCTCTCTGGTCCCATCTGAAATCGGACCAAATGCCTCTTGAACTTCTTCAAAATCCCATGACGAGATGGGGCCAAACTCCTCTTTGGCCTCGTCTAACAGCGGGCCTAATGCCTTTTTTACCTCATCAACTCTTCTTTCATTATCTTGTGATGACGACGATGGTGACAAATTTGAACCTTTAACCGAGCTAACAAAAACGAGACAAACAATGGAGATTAAAAGTCTAAGATGATTGTGATTTTCAAATTCCATATCTTATTATTATTTTCCTATATCTATCAATCTTGTATAACTGGAAAAATGGGATCTATAAATGGTTAGGAGTGAATGTTTGGTTAAGCGTAGAAAAAGGAATAAACTTCCTTGATTTCATAGGACAAAATAAAAACGGGTAAAATGTGGTTAAAACGTCTCTTCCTTACCCACAGGCCACAGGCATAAAAATAAAAGCATTGACGCGACACCTATATTTGTAACATCTAAACCAGTTTTTCGAACCAACGAAACTTGGGTCGGACTAGCCACGACTCCACGAGTACATGATCTTATTGCATGTCTTAACTTAATCTAATACTAATAAAACGCTAATTGTTCCACTAATCATGAAGGGAAAGGTACAACTCGATACGCACTGTGTACTTTTAATGCGTCACATTTCATTTAGTTTCAAGTATTCAGTTTTCACTTGACATTAATGTTATAATCTTATCACAGAATAATCAAGCTTTAAGGATTGCATATGACCTATTTAAGTACCAATTACTTGACTGCATTAAACGTGTTCATATTATACCAATATCTATGATCATACTTAAAGCGGCAAATAATACCCATGAGTCAACATTTGGGTCAATTGGACTCTTTTTTTAAGTATGATGGGTTAAATGGACTTCCTCTTTTATTGTCAGCGGGCTTGATGGACTATTAAATATGATGGAACAAAATAAACATGAATATAATGGTCGGGTACTTTTTTATATATGGGTCTTGTTGGGTATAGCAATTTTCATCCGTTTTTAACGTTTTTATACGATTTCGACCATTTTTGATCGTTTCCGACCGTTTTCCACAAATCTGTACCAGTTGGTTTTCAACACAAGATTTCTGGTATTTGTCATGTTCCAGATTACCAACCTCATTGGCTCCTTGTACATCTTTAGTGTTGGCCCAACTAGTCGAACCTCAATCTCATTTTTATTCTCGAGTGCTAATTTCTCTTCAATCGTCAAGAAATCTTCAGTCTCGAGCTTCTTAAAGGGCAAGAACAACCTGTTTTGGTCTTGTTTTAAATCACTCATATACAACACTTTCTGAATAAACAACTTCGGTTCTGAACCATTCACTCATGCACCTTTATAAACATATGTAGTCGCGTCCTGTTACCAACTCAGTTCTTCACCACATGGTTCCAACTTAATCTTGGTGTTAACTTTCTCTTCTTTCTTTTGTGGTACTCATCTATAGGATTTGTGGCTAATTAGCCTTCGGTGTTATCTTTCTCTTCTTCTTTTGTGGTTCTTCCATAGGTTGTGTGGCTAATGCGTCCCAACAAACAATCTGGAACTGCTTGTTTGTGTCCATCTGTCCACACTTGGCCTTATTTGTTCTCTTCTTCTTATGCACTGGTTTTTTTAAGATGTCCCTACAAGTTGGACATGTGGTCTTTTTTGGTGGATCTTGTGGTGGAATGAAACTTATCGGCGTAGCAGAATAGTCGATGAACAAATTAGATGTGGTGACCGGAGCTTTAACACCGAGTGACAACTCTATAAACTCTGGTTCAGCCTCAGATGGCAGATTGGTGAACGAAGTTGACGTGACCGTACTAGGACAATCTTTCGAAAATAGATTCAGAAAATCAATAAGTTGGAGTGGGCGTTTGTATGGACTAAAAGCCATTGTTATTGTATAGCAGAAAGATGAACTTTGAAAACTTAATCGATGAAATTAATTGAGATATGAAGTCGAATATGTTTATAATCCTTTGTTATATGTTTATTTATAGGAGAGAAATTTGATACTTGCTATGAAAGGTATTTGTCTTTTTAGCAAGTAGTTGTAATTTTCTTGTGACCGTTATTCTACTTGTATGTTGTAACCAGATTTTGTGATGCAATATTTTACATCTTTCTTATAAATTGAATTGTTTAAAAACAAAAATGTAAAATAGAGTAATAATACAATTTGTGTTTATATTTAGGGTGAAGACCAACTTACTTTTTCAAATTTATCGATCTACGTAACCTATTTTTTTATTGCCGATCTACGTAATATACTTACAAATACTTACCAATCTACGTATATATTTTTTATTTTATAACGGCAAGTTAGTAGTTAGCAGTCACTTCCAATTTGACAATATGCAAGACTCGAAACTTCGCATTAGAAGATAAACCCCACTCCTTTTTTTTCGCCCCGAAAGGAAAACCCCCACGGGAAGGCTCGAACCCAAGACCTCATGCATGTGGTAACAACCTCCTAATTGTTTGACCGATTACCACTTAGAAAAGTTATAGTAATGGTCCTTGTCATTTGCTTTGACTTCCACCGTTAGTCTCTTGACAGATTTTCACTTAGAAAAGTTACAGTAATGGTCCATGTGGACTTCCACCGTTAGTCCCTTGACTTTTTCACCTACTTTATAAGTTTAGCTGGGTGTTTGATCCACTTATTTTGACCCATTTTTTGATAACTTTTTTTCCTCCAACTACCATATCCAAACACAGATTCAGTGGTACTCCAAGTCACAGGAGTCATATGAACTGTTTGACTTTTTAAAGTCAAATTGCGTTTCAGTATTAGGCCTCATTGCCAAACTGTATTTCTATTAGGCCTCACTACAGTTTGCAAGGTTGCAAAAATCGTGAATCCTTAATCGGGCGCTCGACCACCTTGTAGCTTGTAATCGGTCTAAGCATGATTAATCGGCGATTAATCGGATTGGCAATTCTCGCAAAATTTGAGTATTTTCGGCAAGTTTTGTGTAGTTCCGACGAGTTTTAGGTATTACTGGCAAGATTTTTTTCTAAAAAACAACTTGTAATAGTTTTGAGGAGTTACTATAAGTGATCAAAACAAGTTTACAGTGAGTTTTAGGTACTTCGGGCAAGATTAGAAGGTTTCCGGCAAGTTTGACCCTCGTTGACCATTGTTGATCGCCGTTGACCACAATTGACCTATTTGTTTGACCCAATTACATAAATCAGCAAGGACAGTGGCCTTGTAGCGTCTAGATGGCGATTAATCGGCCTTATAAACCTTTTTTTTACAACATTGACAGTTTAAGTATTAAGCCTCATAACAGTTTGAGTATTACGCCTCATTGTCAAACTATATCAGGCCTCAATGACTGTCCAGACTGTCATATCCAAACACATTTTAAGTGACACTCCAAGTTACAGGATTGTTTAGATATGGCAGTTACATGGGTATTTCATGTACACAAACAAACAGATGGATCTGGTTAAAGATAGGAACATTCAAACAAATATATGATACAAAGTGGTTTAGGAATACAACCAAATTTAGAGAGATAAGTACTGTGGTGCCGCTGGGAAAAAGTACTTCCACAT
This sequence comes from Tanacetum coccineum, assembly GCA_026074375.1. Classification (NCBI taxonomy): domain Eukaryota; kingdom Viridiplantae; phylum Streptophyta; class Magnoliopsida; order Asterales; family Asteraceae; genus Tanacetum; species Tanacetum coccineum. The sequence goes on along the minus strand of BQNB010007178.1, from coordinate 80,534 downwards.
TAGCAAAAACGCCTGTGCCACCAGAATTCATTTGGCACCACATTTTGTGTCGTATCCCTTGGCACCAGAAAATGTGATGCCGTTGGCTTAAATTTTTTTTTTCAATTACATAAAATAAAACAAACATAATATATTTAAAATAAACTTCATTAAAATTAAAACACATTACATTAATAAAAAAAAGTTACATAAAAATAAAAAGCATAATACGTAAACAAGAAATAAACACTACGAGGGACTAATGGTGTCAACTTATATAACAATAAGGTTTAAAATAAAAAATAAATTAAAAATAATAATTTTTTTATTAATTTATTCTCTGTCTTCTTCCTTGCGCTGCCTCTACCTGCATAAAAAATTTTCTCAAACACAAAACACAAACACACACACACATAAACACACACACAAAAATTCCAACCGTGTGGGCTGGTATTTTGGAGCGAGGGTTGGTGTGGTGCGTCGTTCTCAACCATGGGTTGGTACCATATCGTCAAGTTTACCAGCCAGGGTACCGAAGATCCTTAAAGAAACCTACAATATTCTTGCATCTATTTACATCCTAATATTCAAACCCAAATATCTTACAAACAAACATTGAAACCCAAATATCTTACAAACAAACATTGAATACTAACATCCTTGACTTCATTCGACTTCATATCCTGCAAAACATTCAAATCACAGATGTCTAGGCTGCAAGCATTGAAAGAAACTGAAACATTGCTTGAACCTCTAAATATGTACTAATCAAATAGAAAAGGTTACCTTGACTTCCTCCTTGTGCTTGCAGATTCCACATTCACATCTGGAGCATTAATAGCTCTTAAAGCAATAACACAATTAGTCACATTTACCTAGCTTTTTACATGTATCATGACATATGAACATATCCATATTAATCAACTGGTGGTGCTGGTGCGTCACGAGCTCTAAGAAAAAAGGACACATCAAACTTGTGAGTTGCTAATTATGTAACACTCTTGTTATCGTTATTCTACTTGTATCTGAATTTTGTAATTTTACAATTTCTATCTTTCTTGTTTGGTATCACAGAATGATTCAAGAAAAAGAAATAATAGAAAAATCAAACATGTTTATTTTAGGGCAAAATTGTTAAATATTATTCGTAACAAAGTCTGTATTTTTTCGACTAGGTTATTTTAAACTTTTTTTTAATTAAAAAACCACTCTAAGTTTTAAAATTGCTTCATTGTTGAGAAAATTTTACTTTGAATGACAACAATGAAACACTTCTCAAACTTGGGGGTGTTATTGAAAATAGATTATGTGTTTTAAAAACGAATAATTAGTTAATCAACTGTTACAAAACGTGATTTTGAAATAAAGTGTTCAGATTTGATTATGCAGTTTGATATCGCAATAACCAGATATCAATAGTCATTTTCTTCATGTTTTGGCAAAATTCCAGATTATTTTTTAACTAAATGTGCAAAGATGACCAATAATTTACACTGTTTTTATACATATGATCAAATTTAACAAATAATTATTACAAATTGTAAACAACTTAGTACGCAAATTGTAAACAACTTACTAAGCGTAATAGAATTGAGCTTTGAGTGAACAGAATTTTTGAATAACATAATTAGACATTTTGTTTCTTAGTCGCACTTTATCAACACATTTTTTTAATCTTTAGTCTCTTCTTCCTCTTTCTCTGTCTCTTTTCATTATTGTCTCTCTCACTATCTTCAACCAACATTTTGCAATGAAGCACGTTTCTAGACCGAATACAATGTTGTTTTTCTCATTTAACAACAAAAAGAAATAATTTTGGGTAATAATCATGTGTGTTTTGGTAATTTGCCTCTAAACCCATAATCATGTTTGCAAAAAGCATGGCAGGGGCCTTTTACAAAATTACATTTTGAGCCTTTGAAAACGTTGAAAGTCAAGTTTTGGCTCATTTTACCCAAACACTCATTTTAGATTACATGCATATTAAAAACGTAATAATCTGATTAAAACGTAATGGAAAACACCCCTTTAGTTATTATTTTGTCACTTGTTTTTCTTTTCATATGTGTATAAGTTGATCGGGAGTAGTTATAATAAGGAGCATAGATCTATTACAAACGTATAAGCAATGAATGCATGTATTAGATAATCTAAAAAAAGTATTAGAAATACATCACGTCTTCTAGTTAATGCATACATGAGTCCAAGGTACAACATCTTACATAATTTAGCCAAAACCGGAGACATACCAATCTTTTGTTTTTCTTTTTAACCATGCTAGACACTCTTTATTTTCCTTTCAACCATATACATATCACATCTTTTCATGTACATGTATGGCAGCCCAAGAACTTGACCATGACTCTTCTTCGTTGCTTCTAACCGTTCTAATGCAATTTTCGTATGTCCAAAATTCATAAATTGATTAAATTTCACTCGCTTCTCTTCTTCTGATCTAAACCTTTGTTCCTCTTCCAATCTAAATGGTTTTTTCTCTTCAAACCTCACCCATTTTTTCTCTGTTAGCCTTAAAATTTGTCGACTTATACATAATTACATTAGTTTATTATAGCCGTAACGTCAAGTTAGTATAGTTAGGCGACACAAAGGCTATATACATCCCCTCCTTACTTCCAAGGAGGGGTGAGGATTCATAATGTAACACCTCACAAGTGTGTGTTTCTCCTCCTTCTCTCTAGAAACACACACTCTTACATTTCTCTCTCTACAATTCAATAATATGGCTTTCTTTCTATTCAATCCTCCCCGACCTCCGGATCGTTGTTATATGGCTGAATCTTTATGTTAACAATTGGCATCAGAGCTAACCAGGGGCGTTTTGTGTTTGTGGTTTGCTTATTTAGAGGTGTTCGTGGCTTATTTATAAGCAAAACCCACGGTTAGGTTTGGTTCGAGCTTATTATAGCAAAAAGCTACAAACCTTTTTCTCCCTTTATGTTTGTGCTTATTTGTTATCTTATTTTGTAGCTTTTTTGGGTGCTTAACATCTTTTTAAAGCAACTTATTTCTAGGTTTATGGATGAATGGTGCGAAATATGTCGTCTGATGAAGCTAGCAAAATATGATTTTTTGAAGCCTAGGAGAAATATGTAGAAGGCTAAGCGGATTTATGTTGGGCTTGCGAAAACCGTTTGTTGCGGAAATATGGTAAGCAAAACGAGTCATGGAAAAAGTTATAAACATATTTCAAAGCGTAAATTGTCACAATTGCGAAATATGCAAGTGGTATTCTGTGCGAAATATGACATATTCCAAACCAAAACTCTGCCAAAATTTTCTTAAACGTGCGAAATATGTAATGTCACATTCATGCGAAATATGTTAAGGTTATCCTGCATAAAGAAAATATTCATATGTTATAACGGAAATCTAGGTCGATCCGCGCATCATGGTGGGCATGTTTGACGACTTTGGGCATATGACAAAATTTGGGAATCTAATGATCAAAACAAAAACACCAAAAGCAAACACAACACTTAATGCTAAAACGATCCTATATTAAAGATTCACTAAAACGTCAAAACGACTATGAATTTAGATTTTCATGACATGTGATCACGAAGTTGATTTGGTATCCCTAATTTGAGATTGAAGTGGGTTTCACGAAGGCGTCTACTTATTTTATCATCGAGACTTCCTTCTACTTTCTATCCCTTTTCTTTAAACCCAATCTATCGATTGATGACTTGCTTGAACGTATACAGTTTATGATTGAGACCTGGATTATCTAGTTATACTCGATGTAAGGAGTTACATTGTAGTAATCACGGGTTATAGCTATCACTTAAAGGAGTTACATTGTAGTGCTCAGTGTCACACACAGATGCAGATGTGGATGTTCAAGAGGTGTGGTACTTCTTATACTTTTGATGTTGGGTACTTAGAGATTTAATCTTGCACCGTTCTTTAATCAACAGCAGTGCAAGCTTAAGTAACAAATTTGTGGGATTTTACTTGAGTTTCAAGTTTGGTATATCGTGTTTACTTCACCAAGTGGTCACAACAACAGCCAACAGAATATGAGGTTGACAAGTTAGCCAGAGAGTTTAAAGGTTGAGATGTAATCAGCAATTCTTACATGATATTTGCAGCTATAGAACATCAATGGTACTTCACAGTCTAAGTAAAATCTTTCAAAGTTCTTTAATGTATTTCATAATTGTTTAAGATTGTTGCTTATGACAAGTACTCGAGTATATGGTCGTACACGTCAATGATGCTTTTGAGAGTTCGAAACCATCATGGGGGAAAATGTGTACTTTAATGTAATCAGGTCAACTTCCAGGGGAAAGTAGTTTATACTACTTTACTTAGTATGGTTTGTGAAGTATTCTACATATGTGAGAAGATTTGTTGCTGATTTCTCGCATGTACCTCGAACAGAAATTCACCAAGAACAAATGTCATGATACAGTATTAGTTGATGTGGTTGGCTGATTCTTCTACAAAATTCAGATGTGCACTTTAAATGTCAATGTTAGAAGATCGTTCAAGCTACATCAAAGTTTCACAATCTGCTCAAGATACGGATGTTGGTTTGGGGGGAAGATGATTCAGAAACTTCGTCAAAAAAGAGTCTATGAAGAAAGCTTTTCAAGACATGCTGCATGCATTAAGGGAAAGTTAATACAACTCATGCATACTACAATGGTTCCAGAACAAGTAAAGACACAGAAGATCCAAGCTGGAGTACAAGTATCAAGACTAGAAGACAAAGACATCATCTTCAGCATTGGAAGCGCTTTGAAAGACTTTATTATGTTGTATTTTGTACTTGTTAGGAACACTGTAAGTAATTCAGTATGTCCACATATTGGGGAAAGATTTTTAGCCTTAAAATATGTCGACTTATACGGAATTACATTAGTTTATTATAGCCATGTCGAATAAGGACTAGAAACGTCAAGTTAGTATAGTTAGGCGACACAAAGGCTATATACATCCCCTCCTTACTTCCAAGGAGGGGTGAGGATTCATAATGTAACATCTCATAAGTGTGTGTTTCTCCTCCTTCTCTCTAGAAACACACACTCTTCCCTTTCAATCTCTACAATTCAATAATATGGCTTTCTTTCTATTTAATCCTCACCGACCTCCAGATCATTATTATATGGCTGAATCTTTATGTTAACATCCTCTTCCAACCTCGTATTTTTTCTTCATCCTATGACAAGTTAATGTATTAAAGTTAGAACTTATTCAAGATCTATGCACGAGGGAAAAAAATGATTAATGAGTAAATTACCTTAGCAACAACATCATAAAAAACAGACAAATCAAAGAGTTATGAAATCATCACTAAGAAGAATGCAAAACTCATCACCAAGATCATCACAAACATGTAACTACAATATTTATTGTCAATAGTTATAAGTTAAATATTGATAGGGAAACTTATGATTTATAAGTTGTTTATCTTTTAGCTAAGATAAGAAGTCAAACGGGTTCAAATTTTTTATGATAAACCCCATGGATTCAACCAAACAAAAAAGGTCAGTGATAAACTTAATAGAAAACAACTGCTATAGCAATAGTTTTATGACAAAACTTGCTTGTGAAATAAAGTGTAAGAGTCTAAAACTTTACAAAAAAATTAAATAACAATACATAATGGCCAGCTTAAAATAGTTTACTAATGTGCAATGTTGTTTCTTTTATGTCAATAATAAGACGGGCAATTGTTTTTCAACAACGCAATAGAGATAATAAAAGATATGTTGAATTAGATCCATGGTTCACGAAGAAATACATCTAAAGCAGCCTTATCACAAAGTGTAAAAACTTGACCCTAAATCACCGAATCACAATCATCATATTCGTCATTTCTTTCAAACATAAGAAACTGCATACTGATGAGTGTTAAAACACACATCTTTATAACCCCTTAAAACACTATTAAACGGACTAAAAATACTAAAATATGTTTAATTATATTGCAAATATGTTTGTTTGGTATTTTTATGTCTTGCAAGTAAAACGGATTAAAAACTAAGCAAAAACAGGTATTTACGGTTTCGTTCCGATCAAGAGTACTTATTATTCAAAATCAAGACGAAGTCATAAAATTTCCTGAGCATGCGATTGGAAAGAGTGCGAGATTTCGAGTCCATCGGTGCCTTCATTGTTTATTGGGCTGGCCCGTAACCCATTTATATGGGCCGGGCCAGCTTATATTATCTTAAGCTAGCCCAATGCTAACAATTTAAACCCAAAAGTCCAAATACAACTAACGGGCCTAAAATTTGATAGTCAGCCCAAGAAATTGAGTTTAACAAAATTCATTTGCTGTTATAAACATGAAATGAAATGAATTGATATTGAGAGTGACGTCAAGGTCATGTGCTTAGGAATTAATTCATTTCACCTCACGTTACCATGCACTATAAGGATTGGACGAGTGAAGTGACGACACGTGGCGGGGCTTTGTTATATGAATTCAGTTACTACAAATTGATCTAGTGGCTGAAAAGAGTGCGTTTCATTTAAGCTTAAAGGGAGTACACGTGGAGCTCAATAAGCGGTTGGATCTTTTTCTGTAAATGTCAGATCCAAGGTCACACGCTTGACAGCCAATGATTGGCTTATTAATTGGTTGAGAATTTACACAAGTGCCCCTCTCTTGGCTATAAAATTAAACCGCTCCCCTCATTTTCAAATTAGTAGGATTTAAATTTTAAAAGTTTTTCTTTCTAGTTTTTTTTAGCTTATTAATTTTAGATAGCTTATTTTCTGTTTTTGCTTAATTGTAAAAGTTGAGTGTTTAGCTTATTGAGGATATTGTAATAGCTTATTTGTAGATTAATGAAGTTGATTCGTTTGGTGAATAAAGAGCTTATTTTATTTACTTCTTTTCTTTTCTAAAGCTTATCAAAACATAAGCTAGTCCTTATAGCTTATTAACTGAGCTTAAATCCCAGCTTATTTTGGATAAGAGATTAGATCGGATAAGCTTCACAAAAACGATTCATAACTTCTTATGCACAATAAGTTCTCGATTCTAAGCTTAAATAATAAGCTAAGATCTAGTTTATCTTCTTGTTTCATAAGCTTTAGTTTTCCAAAAGCTCTTCATAAGATCTAATAAGCTACTTAATAGCTTATTAGATTTGGTTAGAGCTTATAATAGTTTGCTTATTCTATCAATCTAGCTTATTGGGTTGTTAAGGTTGTGATTTAGATTTTAAGAGCTTATCTTAGTTTCGTGATATCGTTTGATGTTTGGTTTGAATTTGCTTATTGGTTGTTAGTTCTCAATAGCTTATTAAATTTGTGCTAGCTTATTCATTGTTTCATTTGTTTTCTCTAAGTTTAGATTAAAATCTCGCATGCTTATTTCATTTTCTGGTAGCTTATTTAGTCTGTTTTTTAGTCTCAATTAGTGCTTATTCAGTTAGCTTTTTATTTTAGAAAATGATTTTTCATGAGGTATATGCTTATTAGGATTTAGATCTCATTAAAGTCAAAAATAGCCTATCTAGTGCTTATTGGTTGTTGATGTTAAATAAGTTGTTCGATTAATTAATAGTAGTTTTAGCTTATCAAAAAGTCAGCTTATTCAGAATTTACTTGTTGTAGCTTATTTTAGTTACGTTATAAACTTTGTTGTTTACCGGTGCTTATATTTCACAGCAAATTCTAGGCCCGTTTGTAAGATTTGGCCCAATAGCGAAATTCGGTGTTGGGCTTCTTGGATTGCTTTATCTAAAATGGAAGTCAGAATTAGAAATTGTTATAGAAAATGTGTTCTGTTAACAGTTTCAGTTTATTTTGTGAACGATACCGGTCAACTCATGAGGCGTGGAGCTTAAGGGTTTAATAAGCCAGATAGAATTTGACTATTTTCTTTAGCTTATTAAATCGGGTGTTATCGTTTAATTACGGCTCTTCAATTCAGTTCCATTTTTTTTATCCTTTTTCAATTTATTAGTATAGCTTAGAATAAAATATTTAGCTTTGCTTATTTGATAGTTATGCTTAGTGAGTAGTTTAATTAGTGTTTGTTAAGTGATATTGTGAATTGGGAATTAAGCGTGGATTTGAAAAAAGGTTTAATTGATTAATAATCTTTGATTATTTAGATTTGTGGTTTAAATGCTTTAAATGGCAAAATCCAGAAAAATAGTTAAATTACACATCTAGTAATTAATATCATTTTAAGAGGTTTTTGTCAAAATAAGCCAACGTTGTGAGTTAATTATCTTTTCTAAGAAAATTAATTCGTTAATGAACCTTAATTCACACTTAATGAACTTTTCACGTCACTTAGCAAGCATTTTCGTCTTATAAATCTTTTAGTTCATTTTAGCTTAATTCTCGTAATTTAATTGTTTAGTATAATTCTAGTATTAATATTAGTATATTTTTTAGTATAAAATATAGTTTCCTAAAAAGTAGTTTAATCTCTAAAACCAAAAATCTTAAAAGATAATCAAGCATTTTTCTTCAAAACATTAACATGGATTTCAATTCATCTCTCGCCATGGAAACGACACTCGAAAGATAGACTATTACTTTTCCTAAAGTAATTTTCTTATCTAACGGGATATACTATATATTATTACGACATGCGTTTGACGTTTATCAAAATGGTGCCGTTGCCGGGGAGAGTTGTACGATTTTCACATGGTGTTTGAAGTTAGTGCCTTGAAGATCCTTTTTTCAGAAAGTTTATTTTCGTACTTATTAAAAATATAAAAATCCAAAAATATTTTTCTTCTTATTTTATTTTCTTTTTATGTAATATTAAAATCCAAGAAACAGATATATATATACTTATACTATATTTATATTTACTTTATATATATTATTATATACATATACATAATAAAAAAAATAAAATAAAAAATCTTCATTATCCTCTATAGCGTTTAATTCTTATCTTCTCTTATTGTTTAATTCTTCACGATGTTCTTTTCTTCCTCTCATTCCCATGATCCTCGGACCATGGAGGATTTTTATCGACCGTCACTAATCGGTAGAGGAGGACCGATCGTTTCGACAACGTCTTCAAGGAAACCCCAATTTTGCATTGAAAAAATTATATGGTTCAGAACTTGTCAGAATTGTCAATTTTTATGGATTTAAAGATGAAGATGCAAATGAGCACCTAGACAAATATTTATCTATCACCCAATTTATTAAGAAAAATGGAGTTTCTCAAGACATCATCAATCTCAATCTTTTTCCATTCTCATTAACCCACGAAGCTGAATCTTGGTTTTATACTCTTAAAACGCATTCTATTCATAACTTGGGAAGAGGATTGGTCTTCAAGTTCTTTTCAAATATACCCATATTCTAGAGCGTTGCAGCTTAGGAAGAAATTTTATTTTCTTGGCAATTGCCCCCTACGATCCTGTAATTTGAAAAGCTTGGGAAAGATTTAAATCTTGTTTGCGAAAATGTCTCGACCATAAAATTTTGCTTCTTAATCAAATCCTTACTTTTTACTATGGAATTACGATGATTGACCAAGAAAGACTTATGGTGGCTGCCGGCGGTAATTTCATGCAGAAGACTCCTCAAGAAGCATATGATTTAATCGAGAATATGACACATCATCATTTTCAGTGGGACGCCGAAGTGTATTATGACACTACCACTGATATGAGTGCTCATTATTCTAAGACTACTTTCGCATTGAGTGAACAAGTTGAGGTCCTTGGAAATGACACTGGATACACAATTCAAAGTGTTCAACATAATCCAGGACCAGGTCATCCTAACACCTTTTACTATTCAGACTCTGATGAAAGTGATGATGATGAACCTGCTGAGATGATTGAAGATCAAAAATCGATTCACTATTCGAGTGGCAGTCCTACTCCTTTTTCTGACCCTGTGGTCGCGTCTCTCTCTCTCCTTCTCTCACTCCCACCGAGGATAGTGATTCTATCTTGGAGGAGACTGACACACTTCTTCCTCATCATGATTCGACTTCACCGGAAGTCGATGATGATAATTTTGATCCGGATGGAGATATTATTTTTCTAGAAGGATTATTAAATGATGAAATCTCGAGCGATCTTCCTCCTTTAGAGCTTAATAATGATCCGGAGGGAGATATCCTTTTTCTTGAAAATTTATTAAAGGATGAACCTTTAGAGGCAAATAAGTCAGAGATCTTTTTTTTTTAATCCAGTCGTATTAGGGAACGTTTCGAATACATTTTTAATGGGGGACAAGGAAATCGAACTTAATTCTCATGAGGATATTGATGACCTTGTCCCAATACCATGGGTATCCGAGAAACCCTTGGATTCTCTTGATTGTATTTCTAATACTTTCGACATGACTATCACTGATCCTTTGTTTGACTTCGATTCTGAATTTATTTTAAATTCAGACAATCCAATCTTTGGTATTCACAATGAGGAGAGTGATGAGTCTGAAACGGAGACAATTATGGATGAGGTGCAAAATTACAGCCCACAAAATACCGCACAAATCCCACCTCTATACGAAAAGTTAAATTTTGATTTAACCATGCCTAAACCAATTCTTACCTTCTCACACTTTCGTTATGGCATTTTTGGTTCTCATCGTGTTTTTGACATACTTGGCCCGAGACTACTATTTTCTTTATCATACAATTTTGGCCTCGTCTTTTCTAAGTAACACCTCAAATTTCTATCATTAGATATATTCTTGCTAGGAGACGAAAATTAAGTATTTGATCCTGGAATTATCGTTATTTACGTCGAATCAAAAGATTGTAAGAGTTCCACCGACGATATTCCTGCCCTTTTTGCTTTAACGAAACTTTAATTTTGGGCAAGTCAAGCTAGAGAATCACACAAAAACAAGCGCTTCTCGGGAGGTAACCCGTGTCTTTTCTTCTTTCTATTTTCTTAATAAATAAGAGTGTGATTTTATAGCCCTAGTTATGGGGCCGTTAGATTCTTTCTATGTTTGTTGTACCGTTTTTGCAGGAATCTTAAATCACTGAAGACTCTCGTGTTGTTTTCAATCCTCTATTCGCCCGGTCTTTGATTTTCTGCTTATTTTGGAATCCTCAATCCTGATCTTATATATATATTTGTTTCCCCTTTTACACTTGGAATTTTTTGCATTTGCTTTTTTTGTTCGTAAGTGTGGCGGTAAAACCCGATATTTTTGAACATTGAGGCTAATGTTCCATTCTAAGTGTGGGGGGGGGGGGGATTTCTATCGAAATGTGATTATACCTGTGCCTTGCCTGTGTCCACTCACACACGTTTTGACCAAAATTTTAAATTTTTTATTGTGTTGTTTGCTTAAAAAAATGATGAAAATATAATAATATAAGAATAAGTAGGCCCGTAGAACTAAGGATAGTTTGACTTGACCGAGTATTTTTCTCTAGCTTTCCCCTTAGCTTTCGAGGATCTAGTGTTGCTTAAACTTTAAATTTGCAAAGAACGAGAAATGATAGAGTTGAATATAAGTTAGATGTTAAGTGTGGAGTAGTTGGATCTCTTTAGAGCTCATAGATGTTAATTGTGGTTTTTTGCTCCCATCAGCTTAATAAACGATATATAATTGTTGAATAAATAAAGTTACTTTGGTTTTTGTGATTTTTAGTTTAAATCACTTCGTAGAGATTCCTTCTGGTGAAAGTAAGGTACACATCGAGGTTTTGTCAGTGTTGTGGAGAAATAGGCTACTGATTCCTGACGGCTCGCTACCGTTTTCTAGGTAGTTTAAAGACCACAGAACTTGAAATTTGGCTATAATAATAAACCGAAGCCGAAATAAAACTTCTGGATCATGATCGGCTCGCATACCGATGTGACAGTCGTTTAAAGGGTGGAGGTAATAATAATAATAATAAAAACCGTGGGCTGATAAAAGTTTACTGTCTCTGGTCGGTTCGCTCCCGATGTTGCAACCTTCAAAAAGGTCAAGGTCGAAATAAGACTCCTGGACCATGGTCGGCTTGCATACCGATGTGGCAGTTGTTTAAAGGATCAGGAGGTTTAATAATGTTGCAATAATAATAATAATAATAATAAAGCCAAATTTCGACTTCGAGGTTATCTAAATAAAGCCTCTGTCTCTAGACTCGTAGTTGAGTTGTTTCGGATAAAATAAAAAGGATAACCACTAAATCATGCGAAATTAGAACCTTAATGCGGACCTTATTCTCACCACATCGTTTCTTTAGGAAAGGATTTCAAACTAATTATGGTCTAAACCAGGTTTACTTTATATCAATAAGGACATAATTTATTTGTCACCAATAATAAATAAATAAAATCTTTAGAGGATTTTGGAATAAGGGAGCAAAAAGTAGCTATGCGTACACAATTAGCATTTATGAGTAGTGTTAGCATCTATTCTTATATTTGGCTGTGATTTCGTTTTAAGCTTAGTTTGGGGACTGTGAAAAGTCGAGGATGCCGAACTCCAGTTTTTAAAGCCTAATAGATAAATTTATCTTAATCTTTTTCTTTTATTTTAATAAGTGGTTAAAACGCGGGGACTTTCGAAATAAATGATTTTTGAACATTCTTAATGGACCTTTTCTGTTCTTGTTTGATTGTGAGGGGGTCATAAGTTAAAGGGGGATAAAATTATTTATTTCTGGGTTTGTTTTATTAACATTGCGTATGGGACCAGCAATGACTTAGTGTGGGGGAGTTTGATGTGTGCTAAAACACACATCATTTATTCCTCGTAAAACACTATTAGTCGGACTAAAAATGCTAAAATATGGATAATTATCGTGCATATATGCTTGTTTGGTATTTTTATGTCTTGCAGGTAAAAGGGTTGAAAACAAAGCAAAAATGGGTAATTACGGGTTCGTCGCGATCAAGAGTGCCTATTATTCAAAATCAAGACAAAGTCGTGAAAAGTCCTTGAGCATGCATTGGAAAGAGCGCGAATTTACGAGTCCATCGATGCCCTCGGATCTTATCGGACCAGCCCGTAACCCATTCAAATGGACTGGGCCAGCCCATTTGTTAACATTAGCCCAAGTAAAGAAATATATATGAGTTATAAGGGTGACGTCACCCCTGCGTCAGCAACACGTGCTAAGAATTAAATCAACTAAGGTCATGTGACAAAGTACTAAGCTTGGAAGGGGCCAGTTACAATGCGACACGTGGCGGGGCAAGAGTATCAACTCTCAAATGCATTTCAAAATGATCCAACAGATACAATCACTGCGTATAAATGAAGCAATTCTAAAAGGACACATGGCAATTAGACAACGGCTGGATTCGCCTGCTCCTTTCTGCCGATCCGAGGTTGTACACACAATGAGCAATGATTGGCTACTCAAGGCACTAATGATTGGACTCAATTTACATTTTCACCCATTCTCACCCTATATAAATCAACACGCTCCCTTCCATTTGGAGGGGGGAAGATTTTTAGTTTAAAAGTTTCTCTAGTTAGTTTATAGCTTATTTTCGTTTAGGATTAGCTTATTTTCAATTTCTGGCTTATTGTAACCCGTTTGAATCTTCAGCTATTTGAGAAATTGTATTAAGAATGGTTTGAGCTTAAAGGAAATCATGGTTAGCTTATTTTTGTTGCTTATTTGTTTGTTTTCTTACTTTGCGTATGTGCTTATCAAATAAGCCTTTCTCGTAAGCTTATTTCCTCACCTTATTAGTTCCAAAACTCTTTAAAAGCTTTAAGATAATCTCCTATAAGCTTTCTAAAGCTTATTCGATCTAATCTTATTAGTTTTCAAAGGTTTTCGTTATTATAAGCTCAAATAAGCTTAGATTTAGCTTATTGTCATGTTTAAATTGTTTTAGTGCTATTAGAAGCTCGTATTATTTGATAAAATAAGCTTCTAAATAGCTTATTTTAATTCACATGAACTTATATTGCTAGATCTTATTTTCATTAGCTTAATTGCTTATTCGAGTTTAGGATTTAATCGTTCATGTGCTTTTAGCTTATTTAGATTTCATGTTGCTGCTTTCGATTGCTTATTAATTTAGTTTAGGAGCTTATTTCGTTTTAGTGTTGGCTTGATAAGTAGTTTAAGTTTTAGATCTCAATTTAGCTTATAATGGTTTAGCTTATTGTCTAGGACATAAGTTTTTGAGCTTATTTTGGTTTAAGAAGAACTTATCTCCTAATTTTTAGAGCTATTCCTCGTTTGCTTATTCGTATTGCTTAGCTAGTGCTTAATTGATTTAAGTGTTTAGTTTTCCTTAGGATTGCTTATTTCGATTTGTTAAAGGATTAAAAGTACTTATTCTGTTTTTCTTTAAGTTAGCTTATTAAAATTGTTATCATGGCTTATTTATGTGTTGAGGCTTATTCGTGTATTTATGTGAGCTTATTTTTGTTTATAGTTTATTAGAAATAGCTTATTAGGTGCTAAATAAAACTGTTGGGCCACGTTAAAGAATTGGGCCTGGGTTGTTGTTGGACCTCGTTTAGGTTTAGTAGTTGGTTTGCGGCTATTTTTGAGGTTTTGATCTGGGGGGGCCCCTTGGGGTATTTTTAATGGTAAATTTGCCTTTGTGATTGTTACTGTTTACTTTAAGCGTTGTAGTGTGTGTTTTTTGACTTTGGTTCCGACGGGGTATTCGCTCGTGGACGGGGGGGGGGGGACGGGGTGAGGTGGTTTAGCGGGGCGGTGGGGGGGGGGGGGTCGTCAGGTGGCTGGGGGAGGGCGGGGTTGGGAGGGGGGGGGGGGGGGGGGGGGGGGGGGGGGGGGGGGGGGGGGGGGGGGGCGGGGGGGGGGGGCGGGGGGGGGGGGGGGGGGTGGGGGGAGGGGGGGGGGGGGGTGGGGGGGGGGGTCGGGGTGCGTAGGGGGGGGGACGTAGGAACGACTACAAACAAGGAGATTTGGAGTGGAGGAGGAAAATGGGGAGGAGTTGACGTTGGGGGGGGGGGGAGATGTGGTAGTGGGAGGCTGGGGAGTGTGACGTGAGTCGGATTGTGGGTTTGGTATTTTTTTCTTTTTTTTTTTTGGGGTGGGGGGTGTGTGGGTGGAACGGAGAGGGGAGGCGAGGGGGCGTGTGGGGGGGTATAGGAGGCTGGGGAGGGATGGAAGGGGTGGGTGAGGGGGGGGGGGGGTGGGTTGGGGAGGGTGGGTGACAAAGGGGGGGTTTTTGTTGGTAGGTGAGGTTAGTGATGTGCAAGTGGTAGGGGGGTGTTTGTGCGGGGGGAATTGGCGGTGTGCAGAAAAGGGGGGGGCACGAGGAAGGTAGGGGTTGTTTTGGGGAAGAGACGTTGGGGGAGTGAGTGGGTTGGGGGTTTGGGCGGGTGGGTGTGGGGGGGGTGTTGGGGTTTGAATTTGTTTGTTTTTAGTTTTTTTTTTTTTTTTTTATAACCAAATATACCACTAATATAAATTAATTCGATTAAAGATGTGCGGAGCGTGGGTGCAATCACATTATTTGTTTTTTGTGTTGTAGTGGGGTTGCTAGGAGTAATTCTTTGGGAGTTGAAATTCTCTGGGGCGGAATGTTGATTGGTTGACAGCTTTAGTGATTATGGGATTCGGACTGGCGACCGCGACTCGGTGGATGACGGGTACATTCTCGGTTGTGTGTTAAAGAATTGGGCCTGGGTTGTTGTTGGACCACGTTAGGATTAGTTTGGGCATTTGAGTTTTTAACTGTTGGGCCTAGTGGTTTAATTGCAATTTTCCAATGTGATATAACTGTTATTCTGTTAACAGTAAGCTTTGTATTTGTATTTTTGACTTTGGTACCGGTCAACTCACAAGGCGTGGAGCTTACGGGTTTAATAAGCTAGATAGAATTTGAATATTTTCTTTAGCTTATTAAATCGGGTGGTATTTGTTTATTTGTGGCTCTTTAATTCGGTTCCATTTTCTATCCTTTTTCAATTAATTAGTGTAGCTTAGAATAAAAATGTTTAGCTTTGCTTTGTTGATTATTGTTAGCTTAAATAATATACTTAGCAATCATATCTTTTATAATATACCATTCTTCGTTTAATTGCTCGCTATTTGCTATCTAGTTTTTATATAGTTTATTAAATTTTTAGTTTAAAACCAAAAACAAAAATATTCGATATTCGAGCATCAAACAAAATATTTACAAGGATTTCAATTCATCTCTCGCCGTGGATACGACACTCGGAAGATAGACTTACTTTTCCTAAAATAATTTTCATATCTAACGGGAAATACTATATATTATTACGACACGCGTTTGACATTTACCAAAATCATACCAAAGTAAACTAATTATTATACCTTGAAGATGCAAATCTTATAGTAGATAGTTTTGTAAAAAGATACCTGAATTAAAGCTTCAAGTTTGGAAATGCGACCATTCAAATTCATGATTAACTAATCCTTAAGACAGTTCCCTAATCTATCCTCTAAGTTATTAATAGGTGGCACAAGCGGTTTCTCTAACTTACGTCTCATCCCAGATTTGCGTGATGTTGTGTGTGCTGCTGACAACTTCTGTATATAAACCTCAAACATTCATGTTGTTTTGATTGGCGTTCTTGGTGTATACCCTTGAATAAATTAAGTGCTACATATCCATAATTTGAATTGTACTCAGCTCTCGTAGGTGTAAGATCAAGAATTGTCATATAGTCCTACGAGAAGTATATAAATAATTAGCACATAAAATACTTTTGCGAAAAGTATCTATACTAGTAGCTATGTCCTTGATGTTTTACCTTGCCAAAAAGTAAATAATTATCAGATTTAAATAGCGCCTTCTTCGGCCTGGTTAGTGTTCTTGGAATCACATCCGATTTTTTAATCCATCAATGATTACCAATTGGAAAAGACTTTAAAATTCAGATCTACAAAACTTAAATGACTACATTTATAAATCCATATCTAGAATAGTGGGAATAGTTATAACTAATTTATTCCAAAACTACTAACCTTAAAATCCCACATAAGTCCTAACAACGAATACGTAGGAGCATACCTGGAACTTCAGTTTAATCCATCGATGTGCTCAATGATATTATTATACACTATATATATTTTTTGATCATATAGTTGCCTCCATATGTGCTCACCCAAGGAAAATTAATATCGAGTTTGAAACGCCCTCTAATAGTAAATTCTTTTTACACAACGGACGATGCCGACATTGACCTTTGATACTTCCTTGGTATCATTTTTAAAATTCTATTAAGTTTCTGACTCTAAAAATATTTTTATGTTGGAAGAGACTTAAGAAGCTTTCCAACGCTAGGTGGCACTATTTCCAATGAGCCACTGTTTATTTTACGTAAAATAAACGAGAACGACAAAAACCGGAAAGGAAAACCACTTGTGGCCTAGTGGCCGGTAGTTGGGGTTTGGCTGGCGGCTGGGAGCCACCAGAGGTCCCCTTGGCCGGCTAGGAGCCACGAGCCTACTTTCCTGCACTTGTTTTCATTTTCCTTCTGAAAACTCCATTTCTTACCAATAAGTATTATACTCAAACATAAAAATATGTTTCATTACTATTAAAACTGTACATACATTATTCGTTACGTCTGGACCTGTATATAGACAAACGGGTCAAAAGCAGGTAAGTAAGGCATAGTGCCAAACATCCCTTAATTACTAAAACACTTATATGTGTTAGTTAATAACTTGTAAATCTGCGTTCTTTTACACAAAATGACATTTAGAGTTCCTAGGGCATTAAGTGGTATTAGAGAGGGTTAAAGAAATGCTCGTTGACACACGAGCTCCACTGGTTGCTAACCTGAAACTTTCTTTCTCTTAAGCTTGAAACCACTACTCTCACCTATAAGAAAAACATAAACGAAGCAACGTAAGCAATAACTTAGTGAGATAACATATATAAAACATGAAAATAAGCATAGAAATGATACTAGATGTTGATTCGTCGGTACTTTATCCCAGATAACTATCAATAGTGCTTTTCGTCCACCAAGGACGTCTAAGTTTCATTCTTTCCATAATTATGAGCCACATAACCATCCCGTCACCCACATAGGATGTATGTCTAGTCTCGCTTTTAGGGCATAAAGTGCTTGAGAGGCTCGGTTAATCCATTAAGGATGTCTAAGTTCCAAGGTTGCAAAAATCGCTAGGCTTTAGCTAGGCTGCCGGGTACCGCCTAGCGATTAATCGGTTAGGCGGGGATTAATCGGACTGGACATTTTATATATAAAATTATAAAATTATGAAAACATATGCCCGATTTGGCCGATTTTTGTCTGATTTGGCCGATTTATCCTTGATTTGGCGTATTTATATCCGTAACCGAGTTGGCCGGTTTAGCCAACTTTTGTCAGATTTAGCCGATTTATGCCTGATTTGGTTGGTTTTTATCCGATTAATCCGTATGTTGACCGGTTTTTTACCAAACTGATTAATAAGGCCGATTAGTGGAAATCAAGACGGTTAATCCCAGCCTAGCGACCGACTTTTACAACACTGCTAAGTTCCAATTGGAACAAGTGTACATAAATAGCACATGTCGCCCACTTAGGATGTCTAATTCCCATAATGGGTCATGATACATAAAACTATGCAAATTACCCACCAAGGACGTCTTGTTCCGTTTTCGGAACACATATATGACCATTTTATTCATGCCGCCCACAAAGGACGTTAAGCAAGTAATAATACAACACTTTGACTAATATCACATTCCTAAGAGCACATGGTTCAATACGGGCTGTCTTGATATGTTTACTCTATTTCGCTTATATACTCATTCCACATAACATGAAAATGTACTAACATGATCTCATAGCATGGGAGAATTACGTGCACAAAAACATAAATACTATAGAAAGGGGAAATATACCTAACGAGTTACCAAAGTCCTGTTTCTATTCTTATATACGTTACTCACCATAGAATACTAACACGAGCTCCCTTAAAATGTCCTCGGCTAAGCTTTCTTACCTAGGAACACATAACTCACATGGAGCTCATTAAGACATGAGTTAGCTTGTCAGAAACAAGCTTAATAGAGAACTAATCTATAAGGGGGTGTTTAGTTCGTGGCTTATGTAACCACACAAAGACATTTTCTAAAAATTAACATTACTAAATGATGTTATGGTACCCTAATAAGGTACCCATCACATAACCAAGCTTTATACATGATTACAAGTGTTCATAGTGATTTCTTAAAAATCAAGACTTAACATAATCATGTAAAATTCTACACAAACTCACATATGGCTTCAAGATACAATCTATAGACATAACCCACTATTGGGTAACCATAAAACACGAATTCAAGAACTAGAGGAATTATTTTACCTCGAATTGATTGATGAAAACCCTAGAATACACCTTATTGAGCTTGTATGTGGTGATATATTTCCTAATTTGAGATTAAATTAGTATTGAATCAAAACCCTCGCACTTGTGCTTGAAAGAATGTGTGTGTGTCGTGATGTAAGAAGAAGGAGGGAAGACAAATGTGGATTCTTCCAGGGATGTCTATCAAGCGCAGACCTCGTTAAGTCTTAAAAAGCCTCTACTCCGAATGAATAGAGTGAGTTCATGACGTTTTGCGATCAGAAGAGTCCTCCTATATAGATTGTATTACTTAGTTGGTGTGCACTAGGTGATTTGGGCAATGTTAAACTAATATTTGAAGAAGGAGAATACCTGTTGAAATAACTAGAATTTATAGAGAGAGATATTGAGATGGGTGTCTAACTAGGACGCTTTTTAAGAGACGCTATGTTAAATTATTATCGTGAAAATTGAGGTGTTATAGAGTTCTTCCACCAACCTCATTAAGGTATCATTCACAACACTATCCAACTGTCTACCCATAAAAATAACCTCTAAAACTAATAAAAGATGCATACAAACAACATCTTGGTCAGACAAATTCCCCAAGAGTTTTTCATCCTCAATAAGAGCAGAAATATCTATGTGTCTAATGTTCTTCCTTACCAAATGTGGAAATACCCTGTCACGGAATGGTTTATCGCCCATTCTATATTTTCCATAAAGTGACCAAACTAAACTGAAATCCGGCTATAAGGAAAAATTCTGGACACCCAAAATGAAGAGTATGACCATAGAGAAAATCTATCAAAGGAATATCAAAATTACATTTATCCACATAACCTTGCTTTTGGAGCATATAGTGGATCATATGTTCCTCATGGTCAACAAATGAGATATCAACCATTTTCTAAAACAAGTGCTCTTGAACAATGTTTTTTGATTTTCATATAATCTTTTGTTTATTAAGTAAAAGTAATCATGTTTACTTCTGATAATTTACTTTGCATCATAATCTCATAATAAGCGACAAATACACATAAATATTCTAAAAATAAGAATACAAATTGTCAAAAACAACTAAAAACCCTAAAACATCATACACATGAATGTGACTATTTAAACATACGAGATATAGCAACAAGACACACATACAAGATTAAGCAACAAATACACACAAGTTAAACATACGAGGTTAAGCAACAATATTAAGCAAATACATCAGTGAAAACCAAACACGCACCACTTAAAAATAAGAGATTAAGCAACATGAAATACGAAAAACATATAATCAACCCAAAAATACGAGTGGAGATTATTGATCTTATTAAAAATTAGGAATGCAGATTCTGGAGTGGATGTTAACGGATGGGATGAAGCTTACTAAGCATTACAAGTTGTATGTTGGGGATTTTGGGATAGATGTTCCAATGGCTCAGTCATAACCGATTGAGTCTACCCAAGGAACACATAGGACACCTAGCGCCCTAGGTCACCTAGAACTTTTTTACAAAACTAATAACATCAAAAACGAAAAAACAAGTACCAATCGAGCAAAAAGTAAAAACTCACAAAATTTTACACCGTTAGTCGAGCATAAGAATTACAAAGTTTATGATTTGTTTTTATCTTTTCAAAAAAAAAATTGTATTTTGGAAAAACAAAAACGGTCGCAAAAAAAATCATGCCAACGGTCGAGCAAAAAGTACAACCGTCGTTTAGCAAAAGAAAATCAACCATGGGCTTTGCTTTTTAAATAAAACAAAACTAATTAATCAAACATCACATCATTCGTACAAAAAACACTTTGGTCGCACCAAAATATCACTCCTGTTAATATAAATTATCCGAAAAAACGTTTATTTATATTTTTACGATCTTTTTATGTTTTGTCGATAACAAACAAAAAATCATTCTAAGTAGAAAATAAAATGCATAAGTGTAAACCAATAGTTTTCTAACTCACTACAATTAGCATACATCAAACTATATACATTTTAAATAACTCAAGGTTTTGTACATAAGACCATTAAGCTTAAAATTGTGACATAAACTATTTTAGTTTGTTACTTACACATAAGTAACTACATAATTATTTTTACAAAACTATACATTATACAAGTAACACAAAGTTACTTATACATATATTTTTAGAAATTACATAAACTAAAAATAGATTTTACATCATGCATGACATCATACATATAGTTGACTTTTATGTATTGTCACATCACAATCTTTCTATATCTAGCTAAGATCTTGGAAGATCACACAAGATTTTTGGAGATTTGATATCCAAAATCTGGATTTGCAAATCAGTTGGCCAGATCCCTTTTGGAAGGAATCCGCCAGATCCGGGTGAACAATGCCTAAATTTCCCTATAAATAGAAAGCTATTTCTCACAGTTTCCTCACCCTTTTCATACATTCTCTCTAACATTCTCTTAGCATTATTTAACCTTTGATATAAGATCAAACTCACATTTACATTTCATTTTTGATGATCCTCTTTTAGAAGAAGATATTACCAAGTTTGCATACAAGATGATCATTCCCTAAGTTTACTTGTTGCTAGTCTTCATCATCATTCCAAGATTACTATATTGATTCTTGTACAACATTCATTCATTGTAAACATAACATCATACCTTTTAAAGTGTAGATAGTGATTGAGATGGTTCTACCTTTGTTAGAACCTGATATTTAGCTTTGTACCGGAAAAAGTGTAAGCGACGTAAGGTTGGTTCTACTATTTTTAAAACTCGGTATTTAGCTTTGTACCAGATAAAGTGTAGCGAAATTGTGAGGCTTCTTTGCTGGATAAGGAGATTGTAGACTTGGTGTTACAAACTCTCGAGTTAGGTACTCGAGGAGTGGAGTAGGGCAAGGAAAGTCTCCTTGTAGCCAAACCACTATAAATACTTATGTCACTGTCCTATCTCTCTTTACTTTACTTTTGATTTACTTACTTTTATTATTTCATTCATTGCATATATTAGCTTACACGTCAATATCGTAAATCTTCACATTACTTGATCTATATATTTGAAACGGTAAATTTAAACTGGGAAAACTACTCAACCCCCCTTATCTAGTTTTGCACAATTGGAATCAAGAGCAAGTTATTAAAGTTTTTTAAAATATATTGTATTTTAAAATCTTAACATTGATCAAATAGATTTCTAAAACTATAAAGAAGAGCAATCTATGCAAAGACCACCACTCTTTGAAGCTAGCGGTTTTATTTATTGGAAAAATAGATTTGAAACTTATGTGAAGTCTAAGGATATTGATCTTTGGCATATTACTATTGATGGTGATTACAAACCCGTCTTTAGAAATTCTACTATCGGTTGAGATGAAAGTGTTCCTTACAAAAGACAAAGTGACGAACATAAGAAAATGCTTTCTAAAAATAATAAGGCTAAAATGGTTTTATATAGTGCTTTGCCTAAAAAAGAGTACGAAAGCGTTTTTATGCATAAAATGGCTAAAGATATTTGGAACTCTTTACTAATCACCCATCAATGTAATAAACAAATGAAAGACAAAAAATAGATTTATTCGTTCTTTAATATGAACAATTTTCGATTTCATACGATGAAAGTATTGATTGTGCATTTGCTAGATTTAATAGTATTATTACATCTTTAAAAGCACTTGATGAATCTTCTTCAAGTAGAAATCATGTTAGGAAATTTCTAAGGGCACTTTCAACCAAATGGAAACCAAAGGTGACATCCATTGAAGAATCAAAAGGCTTGTCAACACTTTCTCTTGACGAGCTTACTGGAAACCTAAAGATCCTTGAAGTGGTGCTTGAAAAAGATTCTAAAGCATCCAAAGTCAAAAAGGAAAGGTATAAGCCACTAGCTCTAAAAGCCAAAAAGGAGTCAAGTGATGAAGAAACTTCCTCCTTGGGAAGTGACGATGAAGAGTATGCTATGGCGGTAAGGGACTTTAAGAAGTTCTTTAGAAGAAGAGAAAGATTCGTGCGACAGCCATATGATGACAAAAAAGCCTTCCGGAGAGTTAAGGAAGGCAAAAAAGGGAAAGGTTGATCGAAAGTATTTCAAATGAGGTGCTCTGAATCACCTTTATAAGTGATTGTCCCAAACACTCCTACAATGACTAAAAGGCATTTGTTGGAGGATCATTGAGTGACAGTGATGAAGAAGAAGATCTCAAGAAGGATGGGATTTGTCTCATGGCACACGAATCAAACGAGGTACATTCAGACTCTCTTTATTATTGTAGTTCTTCCTTAGACGATGAAACCTTACAAATTGAATATAACAAATTGTGCAAAATTAGTCTTAAGGTTATAAACAAAAACAAACACTTAAAAACTAAAAATGAACTTCTAGATAATAAGATCTTTGAACTAAAAGAAACATTGAAAATGATAGAGAAAAATAAGGCACATGATGTACAGTGTAAGTCATATTTAGACCTTCGTATGAAAAATGACTCCCTTGCATCTAAACTTGCTACGTTTGAAAATAGTAATCAATATCTAAAAGAAATGCTTGAAAATCAAAGATAACCTAATGACAGAAAACGTCTAGGATTTACATATTGTAAGGCTTCGACTAGTGAGGTTAAACAAGTTAAATTCGTTCAAAAAGCTGTCAAAAAGTCCTCTGATATGACGGATCCCCTTTAAAGGGATCTAGCTAGTTCAGACGAAGGGATCCAGGCATCTGATTCAGCAGGAAACAAATCAAAACCATCTACATCTTCTAGAATGGATTTTGTTTGTGTAATTAAGAAAACCTCACCTAATACTACTGAATAAAATACTAAACAAACATCCACTTTAAAACATGGTCAAGGACTAATAAGAAGTAAACCTAAGATTCAACCAAGACCTAAAACACCACTTAGGAGACAAAACACCGTTTATCCTAAAAGTAACTACAATCACATAAACCAGAACTATCACCTGCACAACAGATATCAATTCCAACCACCCAACTTTGTTCCTTGGGGATCATACCTGACATTTACTTTTGTTAACCAAACAAACGGTATGTAAAACGCATATGGACCTATGAGATACAAGGGAGCAAATGCTTGAGTTGTTCCATGCTTTTAGGGATGTCTAAAGGTAAAATTAGAACCGGATGAATGGATAGAAAATAGTGGGTGTACAAGACACATGACCGATAACAAGAGCTTATTATCCATTTACGAAGCTTACGATGGAGGTAAGGTAATGTTTGGTAGTAGCGGAAAAAGCAAAATCATCAGCAAAGGTAAGTTTACTCATAACACCTTAACTATAAATGATGTTAGTAATGTAGATAATCTCAATTTTAACTTGCTTAGCATAAGTCAAATATGTGGTAAAAAGTGTAAAGTAGTATTTGACAAAACTGGTAGCGAAATACTTAAAGATGACATTACGATAGGAAGAAGGATAAGAAAAAAATGAGCTTTATATAATGAAAATCAGAAATACACATAAAGATAAACTTTGTCAAACTTCTATAGATGATACTTCGACGATTTGGCATCAAAGATTGGGTCACGTCAATATGTGACTTATACGATTACTATCATCTAAAGAGCTTGCTAGAAATTTGCCGAGGATGAAATTTGAAAAGCATATATTGATGCTTGCAACATAGGAAAACAAGTCCATGCTAGCCATAAGGCTAAAAATATTGTTTCTACTACGAGGTGTCAGGAACATTTACATATAGACTTGTTTGGTCCGTCGGCTATACAACGTTATGGAGGAAACTTCTACACCTTGGTTATATAGAAGATTATTGAAGGTATACATAGCTTTTGACCATTCTGAAATCTTAAGTAAGAGAATTCAAATTCAACAAGGTTGTCTTATTGCATCGATCAATACAGATCACGGTCGGAAGTGTGACAACGAAGTTCAATTCGGAGCCTTTTGTGATGCAAACGGGATTACTCATAGTTTCTCGGCTCTACACACTCCTCAATCATACGGGGCAGTTGAACATAAAAATCAAACTTTACAAGAAATGAGTCGAACCATGCTAAATGAACAATCTATTCCTAATTTTTTTGGTGTAATGCCGTCGACACATCTACATATATACTTAATAGAATATTACTCCTTACGAGATTTTTAAAGGTAAAATCCGTTAGTAGAATATTTTAAAGTTTTCGAAAGCAAGTGTTTTATCCTTAATACTAAAGAACATCTCACTAACTTCTATCCTAAATATATTGAAGGCATATTTTTAGGATACTCCCCCAATAGCTAGCTTATATAATCCTAAACAAAGAAACCATGAAAATTGAAGAATTTTTAAATGTAAGATTCGACGGTTGTCCTCCTTCTAAATCATCACCTTTAGTAGACGATGATATAACTGAAAATCAAATCATAGAAAACCAAGTCGAAGAAATAGAACACAAGGAAAATGGATAATTAAACAATGAAATTGTATACATTAAAGAATCCAAAAACCATCCCTTAGAAAAGGTCATAAGAAAATTGAACAAAAGAACCTTGAGGTCTCAAGCACGTAATTAAATAACTTATTTTTGTTTTGTGTCATCGGCAGAACCTAAAAATGTTAAGAATCTATTAAAGACGAAAGTTGGATAATAGCTATGCAATAAGAGTTAAACCAATTAGTCGCAAATGATGTTTGGAACCTTGTGCCACCACCTAAAAATCAAAACATCATTGGTACAAAATGGGTTTTCAAATAAAATGAAAATGGTGTAGTATCTAGCAACAAATCTAGGCTTGTCGCACAAGGATACAACCAACAAGAAGGAATAGATTTCAACGATACATATGCTCCTATAGCGAGATTGGAATCTATAAAAATACTTCTTGTGTATGCTTGTGCAAATGATTTCAAACTTTTTCAAATGGACATCAAAAGTGCTTTTCTAAACGGTTTTATAAATGAAGAAGTTTACGTGTCTCAACCTCCCCGGTTCATTGTCTTTGAAAAACCAAATCATGTATACAAACTCAAAAAGCTCTTTATGGTCTTAAAACAAGCACCCAAAGCTTGGTATGATAGACTTAAGGCTTTTCCCCTAGAACACAAATATACCATGTGATTACACTTTATTTACCAAGAGAAGAGACGCGCATATTATTATTGTCCAGATATACATGGACAACATTATATTCAGATCAACTTCTCAAGAGATTTGTGAAGATTTTTCTAAAATCATGCACGACGAGTTTAAAATGAGTTTGATGGGCGAGTTGAATTTCTTCCTCGAGTTACAAATTAAACAAGTAGAAGATGGCATTTTACTCAACAAATCTAAATATATTAAATAAATGCTTAAGAAATAAGACTCAAAACCCATTAAAACACCGATGTCATCAAAAACCAAACTCACTAAGGACAAAGAGGTGAATCCGTGGACAACACCATGTATCGTGACATGATTGGTAGTTTACTCTACCTCACGGCAAGCCGACTGGACATCATGTACAATGTTTTTCTATAAGCACGTTTTCAAGAAAATCCCAAATCTTCTCACCTTGAGTTATTAAAAGAATTTTTAGATATATATAAGGAACAACACATCTAGGTTTATGGTATCCGAAAGGAACGAGACTAGAGACCACACTATATGCTAACTCTGACCATGCAAGAGACTATGTAGATTGTAAGAGCACAAGCGGTGTTTGCACCTTCATGGGATGTTGCTTAACATCATGGTTCTCAAAACAACAAACCGCACTAGCTATCTCCACCACAGAAGTGAAATACGTATCCAGATTGAATACTTGTTGATTCATCCGAATTCTTCAAGTCCCATGGTAAATGTCACATCTGAAAATCCAAGAAAAACATTTTGACACATGTAAAAATACTTACCTAAAGCTAACTCTGTTAGTCTAACAACCCGTGCTATGATGATGCGTTTGCGAGGAATATACATAAGAAACTCATGATCTAACTGCTTGCCCTTCACTCTCAGAAATATACTCCTAAGGCATAGTAGCTGGACCCCTTCACCAATGAAGGACGGATCCCTCCCAAAAGGAATCCATCAGATCCGGGATCTTAAAAACATTTTCTTCTTAAATCTAAGTCTAGGATTCTATTTCTCTCATCAAAACATATTTTGGGATATTTTTAAAGTCATATTACTATATATGTACCTATACTACATACTATTATGTATACATTGCATCATCAAAGAAAATTTTCATGTGCATACAAATCCTCAAAATTGATTTTTCCAAAAGAAAATCTTCTCACGACTAGAACACACATGTAAATTTTCCTTTTATACATTGATTAATAGAAGGAAAAAATGTTTTCTCATGCATCACTACATATGTGTCTTGAATGCTAAATGAAATACATAATCAATATGTATTTTCGGATACATTGAAACGTATCAACATTAAATAAAGGAGCGTTTGGGTTATTTTATTATTATATTTTTCCTTGAGATAACCGCGCCTCCACATTGTTTACATATAGGCACAAAAAAGAACATGTTTTCGTTGTTCATTTTACTTTGAGATCATCTATCTTCATGGTATAATAGGACCATTATAAATCTTCGCATTGCATGTGAGCCTCATTGATCTTAGTGATCTTTATTAATAAATCGGCATTCATTTTTGCACTTCTGCCTGTCTTTTATTCAGACAGCCGAATCCCTTCGATAAAAAGGGCGGATCCCTTTGAAAGCGATTCATTTCATCAAATAACTAAAAAATGATTTTTAACTTAAAAAATTTTACATTTTTTCTTTTCTTTGCAATCTTATTTATGCATTAAGGTATTATATCACTAGACTTTGACTTTATCTCTAAGATTTGCATTAATACCACATCTAATGATTATATTTTTGCCTCTTTTATTAGATTTAACATTAAATTATTTGCATGGTTTTCTTTATAGATAGCCACCCTTCTTGCTATCATTTTCATCACCATCAACCTCCTATATGAGCCATTCTCTGATCTTCAAAATGCCTAAAACCTCTAGCGAAAGCAAATCAAACAAAACCCAGAGAAGAACCGCTAGGATTAGCGTAAGACCATGATGTTTGGTTAATCCATCTTTATCAAACAACTTATCTCTCTTAGGAATATTCTCACCACCTAGTGACTACAACGTCGCTCCTCCATCCATACTTCTAGAGTCTCCACCAACAACACCTTTAGCACCAAAAAGCATCTCTCTAACCGAGCTACTCACAACTCCTAAAACTACACCACTACTTACCACACCACCATCACCTCCAACTCAACCTTCAAAATAATCAACTTTACTAGCCATCAATCTAGAGCCCCTCAAGCTCATCTTTACCACACCACCTACATCTCCTCACCCTTAATTGACTCCTTGGAGCATTTACCATCGAGAACCACCAAACCACCACTACTACCATCGTTTGAGTCCATTAAATGTATGGCGAACCATCCTCCACCTCTACCCGATATCATGGATATGGAACCACCTCTACCTCTGTTTCTACCACAATTCCCACAAACTCAACCTCAACCTTTCCTACCTATGGACTAAGCCATGTGGATAAATGAAACTCTACCAACACCTATCCGCCACAAACACCTTTATGAGCATTTTCAACGCACATAAATGATCGCCTATGAGGTACATGATGAGATGTGATTCATCCTCAACCATATCCTTGATCGCCTCAACGCCATCACCCACCAAAACAACTTTCTATAAGTTTTGGTGCGGAATATGCAAGCATCTAGGACAACTATTTTATTTTATTTTATTTCTTTATTTTTATAGTTTTTAGGTTAATTTTAAAGGAACAATCCTTGTTCTTATTCTTACTCTTTGTATGTGGCTTAAAGCCACTTCATTTGATGGTTATTTTATTTCAAGGAAGTTCAAGCTTTTACTCTTTGTATGGTCATTTGATGGTTAATTTATTTGATTTATATGTCGCATGCCACAATCATGGTAGTGGAAGTTCAAGCTTTTGTTTGAGGTTAATGTAGTACTTAAGCTACATTCCATTGTACTTTAATTTATAGTGATTAATACAATTTACCGGGGTGACCCTTTACCTATTTTTTTTATTTCAAAGATTATGTTCATACCTTGTCACTTTCTTTTCTTGCATCATTTGAGTGTGCATCTCGTTTATTATGGATATAGTATGTATCATTGACCTTAGATTATATTTGGACTAACACCTTTTTGGCAAAAGTATAAATTTGTTTTTCCCTTCCATGTGACCGGATCCCTTTGACTATGAAGGACAGATCCCTTAGAAAGGTATCCGGCTGATCCAGGCAATCAGAGTACATAAACAAAAAAAAAAATTTCTAACAATTTTATCTTGTAGGATCTTTCTAAGCAACAAAGAGCTTATATATACATTATTTACACTAATCATTTTTTGTAGCTTTAAAATCCATTTAGATTACTTAACGCCCTCATTAAGGAGGAGCTTCCGTCAAGGGAGAGCATTGCATTCTGATTTACTTCGAAACATTTATTTCATATATATCTCTCCAAGCATTGCATATTTTGTTAGTTTTTCTTCGACGCTCTTTTTGTTTTGACAAAAAAAGTGTAGAAAGAAGTAAAAAATCAAGAGTTGCAGTCGATAAAGTTATCACAGGGTTGGCAGACATATAAAAAACAATAATGTTATTACAATACACAAGAGTTGCAGCCGATTAAGGAGAGTGTAACTCACAAAGAAGATTACAAAGCCATGCAGTCTCTGCCATAAGATTAGCAACACCCTGGTATTCAACTTCGGCACTGGAGCGGGAAAGAGTGTGTTGTCGTTTAGCGGACCAAGATAATAAGTTATCACCCAAAAAGACACAATAACTTGAGGTAGACCTGCATGTAGATGGACAACCCACCCAATCTGCATCAGTACAACTAACAAGAGAGGTAGTGGAGGATGCATATAAGTGAAGGCCTAAATCCAAACTACCATAAACATATCGCAAGATACGCTTAAGAGCAGCTAAATGTGGTTGTCGCGGATCGTGCATATAAAGGCAAATCTGCTAAACTGCATAAGACAAATCTTAACGTGTAAATGTAAGATACTAAACTCCCCCTGCAAGACTTTGGTACATAATGATTGATAACACGCAGCGGAATAATAAAGAACACAATCAAAGTTATGAACAAGGTTTTTCATTCATACGTTTTCCTATTACCCCAACTATAATTTGGGGCTACTAACTACTACATCAGAAATCAAATAAAATGCCCTATTATAACGAAACTAAACGTGTACACACACTCGTTTACTATTTGACTCTCTTCATCGACTATACTATGATGGATATCGTTTTCTTAAAATTGCTTGCCTGGACCACCTTTTATAGCAATATGGATCCTAGGCTACCAAGAATTCTAATAATATAATTAATGAGAGATCAATAATTATCTTCTCATTAATATTCATAGTCTTATCTTATTTTGACCAAAATCTTTATTTTTCTTCTACAAATCTTGTAGAACTTCATATGACCATTATGGTCCATTTTGTTCCCATCTTTGTTTTATTCTTTTATTCACTTTGTCTCACCAAATCAAGAATCCATAACAACTCCTTTTTTCTAATCTTCTATTCTTTCCCGCTATTTTGATGATGAAAAAATAAACAAAGTCTCGTACAAACTTCATCATAAAGCCAAAGCTTCCCTTGAAGTTGAGATGTAATCATCTCCTTGAATGAAACAAAATCTTCAATGCTTCCCTTGACTTAAGATAAGAATTAGAATCCTTGACTATGTCACCACACATAATAAGCTGTAAATCATATCTCAGTAGTCTTCTTACCCTTTTTGTAATCATCCAATAGGGGTCTTCTTGTAGATATGCAACTTGTAAACACGTCCCCTCAAGTGGTGCATGTAGATGGTTAAACATTTAATCAATAAGCTTCCCCTAAAACCAATATGTTTACCATCTCTTGAATCTCGAACTCTGTAGGCTCTATGTAGTGATCACTGATGAAGAAAATAGAGTATAACGAATTTGATGAAGAAGTTGAATCTTCCAAACTTGTGCCTTATATCTTGTACTATCCACGACGTTAAACTCATACTCCTAATGTATAAGCAGACCGCAATCTCTTGACAAAATCCTCATTCTTTATAATGAGACACTGAGCACAATAACGTAACTCCTTTAAGTGATAGCGAATGTGAGCAGTGAGCACCTTAAGAAAAATCACACATTCCTAGATTTTGCAAGTCTTCGTAACCATACAAAACAAACAAGTTACCTCCTGCTAAAAGGTATGATAAGAACACGCATCTATGAAACTCAACTACAACATCAATAAAGCAATATTTAATTGTCTCCGTAATCACATCTTCTATAAATCTCCAAAAATACGAGCCATAAATCAATACGAATAAACTATTTGAAAAATAGTTCTGTCCGAGATCCAAATCCATCCAAAAACCAAGTACTGTCCGATATCGTACAAAGCTAGCAGTACAAACTGCTTTATCAGACAACCCTAGCAGTATTAAACTTCAAGTGCAGCAGTACAACATCCATCCCAATTAGCAACGCTTATTCTATCAGAAAGCCGTCACTAAACTGCACTTAGCGACACATTATCTGTCACTTAACTGTCGCTAAAAGTGTCACTAAACTGTAACTCCTTCCTCCCATTCTGTTAGCGACTCTTAATCTGTCACTGAGTCATCGTAAATTTGTCACTAACTCCAGCAGTATTAAATTCGAACTTGGCAGTACTAACTTAACAACGCAGCAACAAATATATAACAAGCAATACTAATGTGATAACAGGCAGTAGTAAATCCAATATATAAATCCTAGTCTATTAATATCTCACAAGCCCAATAACAACTAGTTCCACTCAACTTGCACATTCCTTTTAGGACAAAACCAAACCCTAACGCAGTCACACCTGCTTTCATATTGCTGCTAACTGCCATAAACACAGCATAACAATACATGCTGTGATTTTATCCAAAGCTCGAACACAAATATATCCAAACAATAATTAAACACATATCAGCTTCAAATAATTAAACATTAGGAAGGATGCAATCAGAACCTTTCAATATCTGCTGCATAATGTTTTCTTTCTGATCACCAAATCTGTTGTAGTTGATTACCTTCCATCAAGAACACATTTAGCAATAATCAAACCCGACACTCTCAAAATTAATATTCAAGAAGATCATGTGTCCCTGATAAAACAAACATCTTGCCAACATGTCTTGACCAAAACATTAGATACAGGAATACAAACCCTAAATATTTAGGGTTTCACAGCCATGTAAAGCCCAAGCAATTCATCAATATATAAACATGATCCAGATCCAGCATACTACACCAATTATTGCCACAAAACAACCATAATCTAGTATACCGAATCCACCCAGAAACCTCTGTATCTCTTGTACCTGAATACCACGGTTTTTGTTTTATAGAATTAGAGTTTGATGACAAACCCTAGTTTCTTCAAATTTGACCTAGTTACCAAAAAACAGAAAACATGAAAACCTTGTAATCCTAGATATCAAGAGCCCCATGGCTCTGATACCAATTGATAAGAATCGTTTAAGCCAATCTAGGATATAATAACAATGATTGATAACACGCAGCGGAATAATAAAGAACACAATCAAAGTTATGAACAAGGTTTTTCATTCATACGTTTTCCTATTACCCCAACTATAATTTAGGGCTACTAACTACTACATAGACATCTATAATATGCCTATTACTAACTAACTAAACGTGTACACACACACGTTTACTATTTGACTCTCATCAGTTGACTATACTATGGATAGATATCTTTTTCTAAATGTCTGGACCTCCTTTTATAGCATAAGGAGTCCTAGGCTTACATGAAAACTAATTAATATATTAATGAGAGAATCAATTAATTATCTTCTCATTAATATTCATTCTTATATTATTTTGACCAAATCTTTATTTTCTTCTACATCTTGTAGAACTTCATGATGACAATTTTGGTCCTTTTTGTTTCCATCTTGTTTCATTCTTTTATTCATTTTGTCTCATCAAATCAAGAATCCTAACAATCTTCCCCTATTTGATGATGAAAAAATAAACAAAAAAGTAAGATCCTAAACCAGAACCCCGTTCGGACCCAGTTTGGACTCCGTATCAATTGGTGTCTGAGAGGGGTTACAATTAACCATGTGAGCACGCTCAAGGATCCAAAGAGCGTATTTTCGCTGAAATAAAAATAAACCTGTAGAGTGACGAACATCAGAGATACCAAGAAAATAATTAAGTTCCCCGAGACCAGTCATGTTAAACTCATGAAGTAAAGATTTAATAAGATACTGAAGAAGTGCTGTAGAAGAAGTCATAAGTATAATATCATCCACATATAAAAGAAGATGAGCAACCTGATATCCCTGTATATAAATAAATAGGGAAGAATCAAAACGACTGTGATAAAATCCGGCACGTGTGGCATAAACTGTAAAACGCTAAAACCAAGCACGAGGTGCTTGTTTCAGCCCATATAAAGATCTATGCAAACGACAAACATGGTTAGGGAACCTAGCATCAACAAAACCGGGTGGCTGATGCATGTAGATAGTCTCGGGTAAATAGCCATTAAGAAAAGCATTCTTAACATCAAGTTGGTGAATCGTCCACTTACGAGACATAGCAAGGCAAAGAACCTTGCGAGTAGTGGCTAGTTTGACAACCGGACTAAAGGTTTCATCGAAATCAACACCAAGTTGCTGACTACTACCGTTAGCAACCAAACGAGCCTTAAAATGACTCAATGTCCCATCAGCATGAAACTTATGCTTAAATAACCACATAGAGCGAACCATATTAACACCTGCAAGCCTTGGTACAAGTAATCAAGTGCCATTTTTAACCAACGCATTATATTCATTGTATATAGCATTACGCCAGTGAGGGTCTTTTAAGGCGTATGATAGATTCTTAGGAATTAGGAAATAGAGAAAGTATTAAGAGACAAGCGATCGATAGGTTAGACAATACCGGATTGCGACCGTGTGATCATGGGATGAGTACGGGGTGGTTCATGGACGGGTTCAGGATTGTGTTGAGGAGCTTGTGAGTTGAAGGGAATGAGATGGACCGGGGAGGATGGGTCATGGGATTGAGGTTGGATAATTAGAGTTGGGCCATGATGTGGGTTATGGGATTAGAGTTGGGTCGGGGTGGTTGTTCTGTTGTTGGGGGGAAGATGTAGGTTATGGGCTTTAGTTAGTAGAAAGTGGGGCTGTTAAGGCGGGGTGAGGTGTAGTGGGGTGCCTGATGGGATTTAGGCCGGGTGCGGCAGTATTGGAGTTATGGGTAGATACGGATGCAAGTGAAGTAAGGAGGGGGAAGTTAGAGTATCGAGGAATGTGTAAGAGGGTGGTGAGGAAGGGGTCATAGATTTGTATGGGAATTATGTTTCGTCAAAAGTGAGGTGTCTAGAGAGAATGATTTTGTTGGTCTCGAGATCAAGGATTCATATATTTCATTGCGGATTGCGGTAGAGGGTAGAAGGTTAAGGATATAGGTGTCCATATGGAGGGCTTTGACCCAAAAGTAGGGGGAAGGTGTGCTTGAAAAAAGATAGTACGAATGATATTATTTATGGTTCGTATCATTCGCTCCGCCTTTCCATTTTGTTAGGAGGTTTTTGGGCATGAGAATCTAAATTGTATGCCATTTTTAGCAAAAAGGGTGTGGAGGCGGTTATTGTCGAACTCACCACCATGATCACATTGGATGCTTGTAAGTTTGCATTTAAATTGATTTTTAACATAGGTGCGAAAATGCAAAAAATTATCAAACATGTCAGATTTAGAAAGAAGAGGATAAATCCATAGATAATGAGACAAAATGATCAAGAAATAAGACATAATATTTGAAACCACTAGAACTAACAATGGGAGATGTCCATAAATCAGAGT
Organism: Tanacetum coccineum; assembly: GCA_026074375.1. NCBI lineage: Eukaryota > Viridiplantae > Streptophyta > Magnoliopsida > Asterales > Asteraceae > Tanacetum > Tanacetum coccineum. Next base: position 45,447 of record BQNB010007178.1, on the reverse strand, counting down.
GTATTATATCAAAACAATGCTCAACACTAGAATTTGAACTATGAAATGGGAGTTTCACATGTTTACCAAATTGACAAGCATGGCAAACATCTATAAACTTCTCTTTATTACAAGAAATTAAATAACGTGTAGCAAGAGAACGAAGCACTTCATTTCTGGGATGACCGAGACGTTGGTGCCAAGTGGAGGAACTAGTGGAAACAAAAGCAGTAGGGAGAGTTGACGGCTTGGTAACTGGATAGAGATCACCCGAGCTATTACATTGAAGGAGGATATGACAAGCCGAGAAATCCTTTAAAGAAAAATCAAACGCGTCAAATTCAATAGTGCAATTATTGTCCCTAGTAGTTGACAAACAGAAATGAGATTTTTAATAATATTAGGTGTGACAAGAACATTATGGAGGTGTAAATGATGATGAATAGATGGAATATTGCTATGCCCGGTGTTAGTAACAGGAATGGAATTACTGTCATCAACATGTACAAATGGAAATAAACGTCGATTAAAAATGGTACTTAAATTACTGGCATTAGAATTTAAATGAGAAGAAGCACTTGTATCCATGTTCCATGTTGGATCTTGTAGCGTCATGGTGCTAAAGGCACTAGGAAGAATAGTTGACTGGGATCCGTATTGAGCAGGAGTTGGAGAATACCTTGACTGGGATGTTGATGTTGAGATGGCAAAGTATAGTAAACATATGGTGTCATGTAACCTTTGCAGATTTTTCCAGACTAAGGATGCTCTATTTAATGCTCTGTTTTATTGACTTTTACTGTTTCTGTCAGAATAGTTACCTTGCTAACGGTAGTCATTTCATAATTTATTTAGTCCATAGTTCATTTATTTCTTGAATTATATCTTTTAGACCGGTTACATCTATATTTGATTTCTTACCCGGAGAATTATCCTACAAACAACTTAAAATGACAAAAAACGCGTTCTGACACGACAATTTTACTATCTATACTAAAGTAAAACATTAAAACTATGACATTATTCTTTCGATATTTTAAGACTACTAAACTTACTTTTTACACTTACTTAAACTACAAGAACTTTCAGGTCACGTTTATTCACGAACTAAGAACGTTACATATCCTGACCAAAGACAAAAATTCCCCTCCTAGGATACCATAGTCGACCGGACCCCGAAGAGAGACAACAAGGCATTTTTTTAGCTAACATGTTTTGTAAACCAATTTAAACTTATCTTTATTTCAAAAATAAACCACTGATGAGGTGTCATTTTATACATTATTTCGGGGTCATTTAACCCCCTAAATCATGCAAATATGCCCAGATTATGTGCTTAATCGTTTGTTTTTAGGTTTTTAGCACTTGAATGGCATTTAGAGGAAATACACGTGACTTGGGCTCATTTGGATAAGAAACGGACAAGACTACGAACCTACACAAAATCTCTTGAAGAATTGTGCTCACAGAGTGTGGAGACAGCGTCGCAAGCATAAAGCGACGTCGTCGCGATCTTTCTAGTGACGTCGTCATGGATGTGGCGACGACGTCGGGACGTAACCAACTTAAATCAGACCTAGAAGATTCTACTTTGTGACGGCGTCGCAACTACAACTGGACGCCGTCATGACACTTTTCCTATAAATATAAGACCGGATTTAGGGTTTTATGTATGTAACTTTGTATAACTTTTGGGAACCAAACCCTAAGTGTTTTGTCAACTTTTAGGCCGTCTTTAGGGCCTCAAAACCCTATTGGTACTGACCTTAATCCATGTTTTAATCAAGTAAGATTGTTTATCCTTAATCATTCAATATGTCTATGTGTTGCTTGATTGATTTATGTTCTTGCTTCCCTTATAACATGTTAGGCTAAACCCTCCTTTGTATTTACTTATAATTGCATGAAAGTTAGATTGTAGATCCTCTTATTGTTGCTTCTTGTGATGAATGTGCGCGTTAGGCTTTAGAAAACTAGCCATAAGATATTAAATAGACGTTTAAGGAAACACGAGTGTGTAGAAAGGATACCATCGGCAACAGTCTTCATACTACCTTACCCCTAATATGGTTGATCCCTCATTAGATATTTCAATTGAATTTAATATACTCTTAGGGGCCTTGTAATAGTCTTCATACTACCTTACTTGTGCGTTGCCTTAACGAAATATTAAATAGACGGCGGGTTCGTGTAATTCGTTCATGACTTAGGAAATACTTACATAGATCATCACGAGTGTGACAAGGCAACAGGATTAGGAGAAGCAATCTAATGAGTAATGCATGATTAAGTAAATATAATATTTTATCATAAAGTTATCACCGGCAGATTAGATTATATTTAGTTTATTTAATTAGTTAATCAAACCAACCTCTCAAACAATTAATTTTACTGCTTTCTATAAAATATAGAAACACAAAAATAATCTCCTTTCATCCCATAGATCTTGGTTAAGCTCTGTTCAAGCCTTCCCAACCTATTCCCCTAGAGAACGATAACAACCTTCGAGTCTTACCTATACTACACTACAACGATTAGGTACACTGCCTAGGGAGTTGTAAAACTTCATGTAGAAGTCTTACGACAACCGCACATAAAGTTTTTGGCATCGTTGCCAAGGAAATATTTAGGTTTCTTGTAATATATCTTTTCTTTGTGCTATTTGTTTCGTAAATCATTCTCGTCAACTAACATAGGAGACGCGAATCATATCCGTACTCCTGGAGATTACTCCAGACCTAGCCACGAAGGCTATAGGAACACCATTGAGCTCCCTGAAGGGAACAATCTGGTACCTCTTCGATCCGACACCATCCGGTTAGTGTAAAATGAATGCTCATTCCACGAACTTTGGTCCGAGGATCCAAACTAACACCTCAAGGATTTCTTAAAACTTGTAGAATTACTTGACCTTGACGGTGCAAATAGGGAAAGGACGCGCATGCGTTTATTTCAATTTTCCCTTCGCGATCAATCTAGCAATTGGCTTGAACATCTTCCAAGAGGATCCATCTCCATATGGGAGGATCTTACTACTCGTTTTCTTGCTCAATTCTTTCCACCGCGAAGGACTGCAAAACTTTGCAATGATATCCTTATGTTCCAACAACATCAAGGAGAATCTCTCTCAGAAGCATGGACTCGTTTCAAGGACTTACTCCAAAAAGTCCCTCATCATGGCATCGTCCGTTGGCTCCAAGTCCAAATCTTTTATAACCATGTTAATCCTGCCACAAGACGAACCATTGACCAATTTGCTGGTGGTAAGCTTCATGACTGAAACGCCAAAGAATCATGGGCATTATTAGAGGACCTCGCCCTCTATGACAACGAAAGTTGGAATGACCCTAGGGATTTTGCTAAGCCGGTCAAGGCAATCTCTTTTCCTCAAGATGTCCCGAGTATATTCGACCGACGTCTCATCGAGCTAGAAAATCAAGTCCAGCGCTTGATGAAAGCTCATTGATGTGTTTCAAAAGCTTTAAATTTATAAGACTAGCTATACCAGTTTTATTATAGGGAAACACACGGGTAAAAGTATAACCCACGTATGTAGTATAATCTTTTTTAGGTAAGACTAGGTCGTCCACAGGGATTTGAGTAAGGTTCAAATAATCAAAAGAAAAATAGACTTTAACAATTTTGAAAATAACTTTTGTTTTACTAAGTGATAACAAAGATGACAACTCGGATGGTTGAAAACAATTTATAAGTAATGGTAATGATTAAGACCTCAAAGATGGAACCTTTAACTTATAAAAAGGATTTCTCATCAGAAAACATTTTCACAAATTAACTTAATTAACTTAAGACTTATATTTAGTTGACTAAACCAAATGTGTTACTCAAATGATCTAGTTACTATTATATCAAAGCTTATTTTGTTTATCAATTTACGAAAGTAGATTTCTTGACACAGACGATGAAGACCATAGACAAATCTTTAAAACCATATAGATCATAATGGGTCTTTCAACCTATACCGATATGATTATATAATCTAAGTTGATAAGAAAAACCGACAAGATAAGACATAATAGGGTTGCACATAAGCTTGAGATTAATGAGATCACGATCATACCAAACACTTATTCATTATTATAACTTCACTGAGTAGTCATGAGAGAATTAGCCTCTCATGGCTATGTAGTTCATAACATAGGATGATTCAATATGAACTTTCATAATTTCAATAAACTAAGATGATGTTCTTCTTCGTTCTTGGTTGTTTGATCTTGAATCTTCAAAAGGTATGGTGTTTATGGTGTTTTATGGCTTAGGAAAAGGTTAGGAAGTTTTAGGACTTCATAATGGAAAAGGTATTGTGTGTGAGATGAGAGAAGTGTGTAAGAATGAGTGAGTTATGGTGAAAATTCACCCACTATTTATCGGCTGAATTAAGGAAAAAGTGTGGCGCACAATTTTGCAAGTGCGGCGCACTTGGTGTGTTAATGTGATAGTATTTATTGTCTTTATTTATGTTGCGTAGCCAGATGGGAAGTGCGGTGCACAATTTTGTAAGTGCGGCGTACTAGGGGTGTTAACGCACTATTTTGACTAGGCCTTTAATTCTTTTGACTTTGGGGATAAGTGCGGCGCACAAAGGGTAAGTGTGGCGCACATTTGCACTTTTCAGCTTAAGACTTTAGTTTTTCTTGTATCTTGCTTTCCGAAGTGTATAAGTACTTGATCGTTGCTTTATTTGAGCTCGGGATGTCTTCAAGTGAACCTGCAAGTATTTTATGCTATTAAGTATCAAAAGTTTACGAGAAATTATAAAATATATATAAATAACTCCACCGAAAACATGTATAATTTAGGTGTTATCAAATCCCTCCACACTTAGCTATTGCTTGCCCTCAAGCAATCAAAGCGAGAAAATAAGATCATTTATCGTGACATGGAGAAAATTTAGTTTTTTAGCAAGAGTTTGATTAACTTTTCAGGAATAGACATACAACTAGGCACCTCACATAGGGGAATGTGTTTGATTTATAAAATTCACTCAATCTACTCAGATAGGGTTTATATTTTTGTGAAGACACTCAATTTGCACAGACATAATCTAGACAACTACCATATGCTTGTACAAGACGCATAAACCTGACCGATGGGGCGTGAGCACCAGACAAAAATCTCAAAGAGGCAAAACATGATAATAATGCAGCATGTATACTTGATTTCTTATGCCATAACTTCTTTATTCCTTTGACTTTCTTTACCATTCATTCATCATCATTTTGTTTACCAAACACTTATGATCTTCGGGCACATACTTCAGCACTAAGAGAGGGTGCTATAAATGGGATTTATTTTGCATTTTATCATACGAAATTGTCTATAAATTAATCTCACTGCGGTCTAGTAAATGATGATCAAGCACAAGTTCCAGAGCTTCTAAATTACCGGATCTCTTAAATATAATTTTCAACCAATACCAATGATCCAGAAAAGGTGACAAACAATAAATACACAACCGTAACGACGGATGAGACAGTTGCAATTGCATTCAAACCTTAACTCGAACAAGCTAAAGGCATCAATTATCTTAGGTACCAAAGGTGGGTACCCAAATTTTCTTTAAGGCTTAGAATTCTCACAATTTAGTGGACTGGGTTGTGCTAGCTATAATGTCAATCCGGTTGAATTTGCCTTACTAAGAGTTCACATTATTTCTTTTTAAGGAAAGCATTTATAAATTTTAAATTTTCCAGAAAATATCAGTTGAAAGTTTTTTTATATTGTGGGGCAAACATGGAGTGATATGATTTAATTTTTCCTATTTAGCTCCCCTCCACACTTAAGTTGAACAATGCCCTCAATGTGATAACTGATAATAAAGATAAAATAGTGAAAATTAAGGGAAATGGTACTTCCCAGGGCAAAGAGATATAAGGCCGCAATAGAGTATTCTTGAGCGTACGCCATAGATTCTTCTTCTTTTTTCTTTTCTTTAAACTTCCTACAAATAAAAAAAACTGTTGGTAGAAATATTACGATATTTAATCTATACATTCTCTTCATGTTTTGGTGATGACAAACATGTAATTTATAACACATAACGTAAAGTGCTTAAGTTACTTGTGATCACAGATCATTAATGCATTCATATGACAACATCTCTCGACGTCTCAAGACCACTTCAACGAAGTTTGCACCCGACGTTAATCACTTAAGGTATGAATAAATAAATGCTTAATTTATTTTATGATCAAAGGAATTTTTATTCAACCTTATATTTTTTATAAAATGTTACAAACATTTTTATAACTTTTACAAAACATTTTCTACATTTAAAAGAAATGTTTTATTCAAAATAAATATTTTGAATTCAAAATTTATACCTAAAAACAGCTAGAAATGTTCCAGAAAACACCTCCCCTGGAAAAGACAAAAAAGGGAGCGTCCTAGTCTGGGTGGTCCCTTTAATTATAGGGGTGGTCCCCTTAATTATAAGGGGGCTGGCACATGAATTAAGAGGGCCGGCAAACAAAAATGCTCCTCAGTTTGCCTATAAATACTGGATTGTTCCCCACTGATTTTCTTACCTTTTGCACTCATTCTTTTCTGTCTAAAATAAGTTTATACATCACCTACAATCCTTTGATCATTTAATCTTAAGCATTTGTTTCCAAGTGATTCAAGCTTATTCCTCCAAGTGCAAGAGAAGAACTCTCGTTATCATCAAGATACGAAGTTATGTAGTTTAGTTAGTGCATTGGTGACATGTCTTATATTCACAATGTATAGATCAAGTCTATGTATTCCAAACTTGTGTAATAGTTAGATCGTAGTGATCATGGTGTGTATAGTTGTTAAATTGTGGTGATGATAGGAAGTATAGTTAGATTGTTGTGATCGTGTTAGTGTCTAGGTGTCATGAAGTAAAGTTGTGCGGTGAAGTGAAGTTGTGTCATGAAGTGAAGTTGTGCGTTGAAGTGAAGTTGTGCGGTGAAGTGAAGTTGTGTCATGAAGTGAAGTTGTGCGGTTAGAAACATATGTTAAAATGCTCTTCCTAAAGCTAAAAGCTTACATCAACCCTCGTGTGACAAAGGTCTTACGAGTTTCTACATAAGTGATTTCCTACCACTTACATACATAAACCACCTTAAGACTAATACTTTCACTCCGTTAGTCCTTTCCATCTCCTTAGAATGTCAATAATGTTTTGATCGTCATGACACCTCATCACACTAATAAGATCAAACCAGATATCCATCGATCTTAGGATAATAACAATCATAAAAAACCATAATTCTCGTCATTATCGCTTTGTCGACATAATGTCCAACAAGGAAAATAGCATCCATCGAAAAAGTTTTGTCGGAAGACAACATCGCCGGCATCCTCACCAAAACCACTCAAACGTGAACCTTTTTAAGTCTAGGTCTAGAAATGATGAAACAAATCTCATAAACGTGTCATTCTCATTTTAATAGTCTTGTTACTATTAAATACATTTTGATAAATCTTGACAACTTAATCATTTTCATCGAAATGTTTAAGAATTTTTAATTCACGAAATGCAAATTAAAATGTCACTCATTGTTCATGTCTAAGTCGTTTCACTAAAAACTTTATCACGCCTCTATTATTATATAGATGGTTAATATCTGTCAATCCACATTTCCGCAACCACCTATAGACAACCTCGTACCTTGTCCGTGTTAATTGATTCTATGAACATTCGCAATACTTAAAGAAAGCTACATAACTTCGCAGATGAAGTTCATCGTATGCTAACCGTCATCCGTCATGACATTGTCAAGCTCATCGCTTCCATCTTTATTTCTCTTCATTTATTCTTTTTATTCCACAATTTATGTTCGGATGAGCACGAATTAAAAGGGAAGGGAAAACACACCTGTTCACATATATCCTTTAACCAAATACTCTTAAGAACTCACATATGTGATTCTTATTCACTAGAAATCAACAATGTAAAACCGAGTCATCCTTACCACTACCAATCTCGAGTCATCCACCTAGTCATCTTCACAAGAAGATTCACCATGTAACCATTCCCCACAAGTTAATTTCGCAATGAAATGCGTTTCATCTTCATTTGCCAACACTCATAAGCATGTGTGTCTATGTTGTCAAAAGTTTAAGTGAATTTCATAATGAAATCCGTCTCATCCTCATATCCTGACACTCATAAGCATGTGTGCCTATGTTGTCAAAAGTCAAGTGAATTTTGTAATGAAAAGCGTCTCACACTCATAAGCATTTGTGCCTATGTTGTCAAAACTCAAGTGAACTTCGTAATGAAATGCATCTTATCATCCAATCATTTCCACTTTCTACCAAGTGAAGAACATAAAGAAGATACTCAGTCTTTAAGTGTTGTTGAGTCATCACACTGTCGTGTCTTTCATTTTTCTTTCACCATGAAAGAATTACTACCTCATTTCACATTTTCACCTTTGTCCGTTAACATTAACAACCAACAATACACCCAACAAACTTTAGTCAACACCTTCCCTTTCCATTCATGCTCATCCTTCCTCGTTTATGTTTCCTCCTCAAATCATCCTTATCATCAACATTTAGTTTGACCTAAACTCTTACGATAATGTTTATCCTTAAACACCCCAAACATGAAAAGCATACATAATGCTTAACAATGAAACCTTAAGGATTTATGAATCTCTCAATAGAACCCTTAATCTATTCAAATCTATATCATCATCTTGGTTAGATGACGATACCATAAGGAACATGTCAATCAAAATACATTCATACTCCTTATCCAAATGACATCTTGGAAGAAGTCATTCTCATAATAGATAATGTGTTCAATCACTAATAATTTTGTAGGTTTATACCGAAGAGGTGTTGGTCAATCTTAAGCATGTGTCGGTCCGAACCTATCATTGGTTCCTACACATTCCTCATTTCTGTTCCCGTTAGTGGTATAGCTATATAATATAGATATAAATATATATATATATATAAATATCATATATATATATATATATATCATTATATATATGTGCACTTTTCTACTAATTTTTTTCTTTTGTAGCACACTTCCGTAGCTTGATTCCTTGGTGCCCCAAACAAGGGGGAGCATACACCGAGGGAGAGTTGCAACCATTATGACATATACACATTTCTTGATATGTGTATTCCGCCCCTATAATTTTTCTCTTAAATATATATTATGTTGCACGAAACTAACCCTTAATGTAGGTTAAGAGTTTGCAACAAATTTGATCCATGGATCCGCTAGAGTCAATAAATAATAGGATGCAAGGGGTGTTCGAGTGTCAAAATAGATAGTTTGGGATGATTTTACAGGGTTTATTGGAGCAAGACTTCACTGGGGATGATGCAAGCTTGCCTTTTTGTTTCAAGGATTATAGTGTGGTAATAGTCTTACCTAACTGTCCTCCTTTTTGCTTTGACAAAAGGGGAGAAAAAGTGTAAACAAGTAACTTATACATTTTACTATGAGTTATAGTTTACATATTTTGTCATCATCAAAAAGGGGGAGATTGTTGGTAGAAATATTATGATATTTAATCTATACATTCTCTTCATATTTTAGTGATGACAAACATGTAATTTATAACACATAACGTAAAGTGCTTAAGTTACTTGTGATCACAAATCATTAATGCATTCATACGATAACATCTCTCGACGTCTCAAGACTACTTCAACGAAGTTTGCACCCGACGTTAATCACTTAAGGTATGAATAGATAAATCCTTAATTTATTTTATGATCAAAGGAATTTTTATTCAACCTCACATTTTTAAAAAAATGTTACACACATTTTTATAACTTTTACAAAACATTTTCTACATTTAAAAAAAATGTTTTATTCAAAATAAATATTTTGAATTTAAATTTTCTACCTAAAAATGGCTTGAAATGTTCCAAAAAATACCTCCCTTAGAAAAGACAAAAATAGGAGCGTCCCAGTCCGGGCGGTCCCCTTAATTATAAGGGGGCTGACACATGAATTAAAGGGGCTGGCCAAACAAAAACGCTCCCCGGTTTGCTTATAAATACTGGACAGTTCCCCACTGATTTTCTCACCTTTTGCACTTATTCTTTTTTGTCGAAAATTAGTTTATACATCACAAACAATCCTTTGATCATTTAATCTTAAGCATTTGTTTCCAAGTGATTCAAGCTTATTCCTCTAAGTGCAAGAGAAGAAATCTTGTCATCATCAAGATACGAAGTTATGTAGTTTATTTAGTGCATTCGTGACATGTCTTACATTCATAATATATAGATCGAGTCCATGTATTCCAAACTTGTGTAATAGTTAGATCGTGGTGATCATGGTGTATATAGTTGTTAGATCATGGTGATAATAAGAAGTATAGTTAGATCATGGTGATCATAGAAAGAAGAGTTAGATTATTATGATCATGTTAGTGTCTAGGTGTCATGAAGTGAAGTTATGCGGTGAAGTGAAGTTGTGCGGTGAAGTGAAGTTGTGTCGTGAAGTAAAGTTGTGCGCTAAAGTAAAGTTGTGCGGTAAAGTGAAGTTGTTTCGTGAAGTGAAGTCGTGCGGTTAGTATTTTAGTCCTCAAAATACATAAGTTGTGATAGATTGGTTCTAGCTATGATTAGAACTCGATATTTGGCTTAGTGTCGGAAATCGGTGTAAGCTTAATTATGTTCGGTTTTCTTTACCTAAAGGGAGCTTGTTGACTAGTAAAGTAACTCTTGAGTTGGGTACTCGAGGAGTTGAGTAAGGTGAAGAGGTGCTTTATGACCGAACCACTATAAATCATCGCTTCCGGTTTGCATTTCCTTTACCTTTCGCTTTACATTTTTATTTATGTTATCGCTTTACATTTATATTTGCATCATATATATTTGTGTGTGAATGGTTGCCTATATTGTTTGGATGATAATTGTGTCATAGATATAAGTTAATATTATGATTGTGCTCTAGTGAATATAAATATTGTATATACACTTTTCACATTGCGTCTAACTTGATCGGCAATTTGATATAAAACATTTTAAATTTTTAAATGGAAATGTATTCACCCCTCCTCTATGATTTCCACAAAAACAAAAGCACACAAAAAGAAAATATTTTTGGGTTTTTTTATATATGAAAAGTGAGGAGCGATAGCTCCTCAACACTTAGATAAAGCATGGTTGCCTCTCGAGAAGCGCTTAATTTTTGAGAGAGTCGTTAGCTAGACTCCTGCTTTTGGAGTTTATTCTTTCGAAAAGAAGGGAGTGACTGCTTCCCTTTGGTCATTATATTCTTCTTCTTCATGGTATAACTTAAGTCGATGGCCATTAACAATGAATGTTTTTCCATCTTTGCCATATAGTTTAACATATCCGGATGGATATTGATACTTCACTACGTATGGTCCCAGCCAACAAGATCTAAGTTTTGGTTGTTTGAATTTATACTTTGAGTGAAAAAATAGAACCTTGTTTCCGTGTTTGAATTCTTTTCTCATTCTTAGTTTTCTATCATGCCAGACTTTGGTTCTTGCCTTGCATAGACGAGAGTTTTTATAGGCTTGGTGTCTAAGTTTGTCTAATTCGTGTAAGTGAAACATTGTTTTCTCACCAGCAGTGATTAGATCAGGATTGCAATTCTTAAGTTCCTAGTATGCACGGTGTTTGATTTCAAATGGTAGATGGAAATTTTTTCCATGTATTAGTTTGTAAGGTGTGGTACCGGTAGGTGTTTTGTATGCTGTGCGAAAAGCCCACAGAGCGTCATCAAGTTTTCTTGACCAAATAGCATGATTGTCTTTAACAGTCTTTTCAAGAATTCTTTTAAGTGCTCTGTTTGTGTTTTCAACTTGATCACTTGTTTGAGGGTGGTATGATGTAGAGAAACGGTGACTAACTCCATATCTCTTCATGGTTTTTTCCATCATTTTGTTACAGAAGTGAGTACCTTGGTCACTGATTAGAGCTTTGGGCATTCTAAAATGGTAGAATAGTTTCTTCAAGAAAGTAATAACCACTCGGGCATCATTGGTCGGTAAATCTTGAGCTTTGGCTCATTTAGATACGTAACCGACAGCGACAAGAATGTATTCAAACTTATATGATTTTGGGAATGGTCCTATAAAGTCAATACCTCATACATCGAAAATTTCACATACTTGAATGTTAGTTAAGGGTATCTCTTCACGTTTTGATATATTTCATGTCTTTTGGCATGCTTCGCAAAGGAGAACTAGAATATGAGCTTCTTTTATGATTGTTGGCCAGTAAAATCCTGAATCTAGGACCTTTTTAGTGGTTATGTTGGTCCATAATGTCCTCCAGTAGGTCTGTGGTGACATTGATCTAAAATGGTTTGAGTTTCTGGTCCAGAGACACATCGTCTAATCATACCGTCAGAACATACTTTGAAAAGATAGGGTTCTTCCTAAAAGTAGTGTTTGAGGTCAGAGAAGAATTTGTTCTTTTGTTGGTACGTCATCCCTTTTGGTATAATGTCACCCACCAAATAGTTTGCAAAGTCTGCGAACCATGGTTCATCTCTGGCGTTAATTTCCATAAGGGGTTTTCCAAGAAAGTTATCATCGACTTCACTGTCATCACTTGTCTCATCATTTTCAATTCGGGACAAGTCGTCAGCTGCAACATTTTATGTACCCTTTTTATCTTTGATTTCTATATTGAATTCTTGTAGGAGCAGGATCCAACGAATAAGGCGTAGTTTAGCATCTTGTTTCTTGAATAAGTACCTTAGAGTTGAATGATCAGTGTGCACGATTGTTTTTGATAATACAAGATAGGATCAGAATTTGTCGAATGCAAAACTACAGCCATAAGTTCTTTCTCGGTTATGGTGTATTTTTGTTGAGTTGGGTTGAGAGTTTTGCTTGCGAAATAGATTGGGTGAAAGTTTTTACCATCTTTTTGACCTAAGACAGCTCCAACTGCGAAATCACTTGCATCACACATAAGTTCAAACATAAGATTTCAGTTTGGGCTTACGATCACAGGAGCACATGTGAGTTTCTCTTTCAATAATTAGAATGCTTTTTGACATTCATCATCGAATTCAAACTTAGTATCTTTTTCAAGCAGCTTAGTTAGAGGTCGGGCATTTTTCAGGAAATCTTTTATGAATCGTTGATAAAAACCGGCATGTCCAAGAAAGCTTCTAACACCTTTGATATTGGTAGGGGTAAAAGTTTTGAGATTACGTCGATCTTTGCTTTGTCGACTTCAATTCCTAACCCAAATACCTTGTGTCTAAGCATAATTCCTTCTTTGACCATGAAGTGACATTTTTCCCAATTAAGGACAAGATGAACATCTTTGCAATGCTGAAGCATTTTTTCGAGGTTGTTTAGGCATTTTTCGAAAGAGTTTCTAAAGACGGAGAAGTCGTCCTTAAATACTTTGACTGATTCTTTGATCATGTCATGAAAGATTGCGAGCATGCATCTTTGAAAAGTAGCTGAGGCATTACATAATCCGAAAGGCATTCACCTATAAGCGTATGTTCCAAAGGGATAGGTGAATGTTGTCTTCTCTTGGTCTATGGGATCGATAGGCATTTGGAAATATCCAGAAAAACCATCGAGGAAACAGAATTATTTATTTCCTACAATTCTTTCCAACATTTGATCCATAAACGACAAGGGGAAATGATCTTTAGCGGTTGCTTCATTGAGTTTATGATAATCAATGCATACTCGCCAACCCGTAACAGTTCTTATTGGGACGAGTTCATCTTTTTCATTTGTAACTACTGTAATACCGCCTTTCTTTAGTACACAATGAATAGGACTAACCTAAGGACTATCGGCAATTAGATAAATAATACCGGTATCCAAGAGTTTCACTATTTCTTTCTTAACAACTTCTTGCATGTTTGGGTTTAACCTTCTCTGTTTTTGGACAACTGGTTTCTTGTCATCCAGATGTTCTATCTTGTGCTTATAGAATGATGGGCAGATACCAGGAATATCTGTTGTTTTCCAAGCAAACGCTTCTTTATGTTTTTTAAGTATAGATACAAGTTTGCTTTTGTTTTGAGCAGAGAGTTGAGAGGATATGATCACAGGAAGAAAAGATTGTTCTTCTAAAAATACATATTCCAAATTATCAGGAAGAGGTTTGAGTTCTAGATCCGTAGGAGGTTCTTCGAGAGATGTTTTGATTTTTTAATCTGTGTTGATGGTGATTTTCTCAAATTTTGGTTCTTCTTCATCGGACTCAGAGTCATAGTTTTCATTTGCAGCCATTGCTATGAATTTATCGAATTCAGATTAGATTTCTTCTTCGAGAATGGTTCCTTCGATGGAGTGGAGGATTTTGCTTCCTTCGTCTAGAAGAGCATCGAAATCTTCTTCAATTTTATCGATAACATCAATATTGAAACATGTATCATCATTTGAATAAGAGTGTTTAATGGCAGAGTTGATATTAAAGATCATTCATTCAGTCCCAACTCCAAGATTGAGTTGTTTCTGTTTAACTTGAATTACTGCATCAACAGTGTAAAGAAAGGGTCGTCCCAAGATGAGAGGAACTTTGCTATCTTCTTCCATTTTGAGAATAACGAAATCAGCAGAGAAGGTGAATTTACCAATTTTGACAGGCATATTTTTAGTTATCCCAACAAGGTATTGGAATGATCTGTCGGCTAATCTTACGCTCATTTTGGTAGGTTTAAGAGTTTTGAGAGATAGTTTGGCTTATAAGGAATATGGCATAAAGTTACTGCTAGCACCAAGGTCGGCCAGGGCATTGTAGGAGAAAGTTTTGTTGAAGTTACACGAAATAAGAAAACTTCTAAGGTCTCCGAGTTTGGGTGGAACTTTATTTTAGATCATTGCTGAACTTTCATCGCTTAAGAAAGCGGCTGAAATTTATTCGATCTTATGTTTGTTGCTTATGAGTTCTTTGAGAAATTTGCCATAGTTAGGCATTCTGGCTAAGACATCAACAAGAGGTACGTTGATTCGGATGGCTCGGATTATGTCGAGGAATTTTCCGTATTGGGCTTCCATTTTCTCTTTCCCTATGCGTTGAGGATATGGGATTTTTTGTTTGTAAGTTTTTGGTATCAGAGTTTCTTTAATAGGTTTTGGAGGTTGTGTTTTTGGTTATGGTGCAAGTTCATCTTCATCATCACTATCGAAGCTAATGGGAGTTTCATTTTGTTGGTCATTTAGGTTTACTGGTGGATCATAGGATTTACCACTTCTTATGAATACGGCATTTACATGCTCATTACGACATTGCGGTGGTTGATAGGCTTTGAAGTTATTTCCTCGTAGGTTTGGTTGAGTGTTGCTTGGAAGAGATCTAGAAGGTCGACCAGATTACTTGTCAGCGAGTCTGTCGAACTTAGTTTCAAGGTTTTGGATTGAAGCTTGATGATTTTTGGCTACTGTTTTGAGTTGAGTTTTAAGGTCCATGAATGTATCTTTGACAAAAGCGTTGGTTGATTGCTGAGACTTCATGAAATCATCAAATTGTCTCTGAAGATCATAGGGTTTATCATTGGTGTTGGATCGGTAGTTGTCTCGGTTGTAATTATTCCATTTGCTTGAACGCTAATTATCGAGATTCGAGTCTCGGTCATGGTAATCATTGTAAAAATAAGTCTTACGGAAAGTTTGCATGAATTTAGCCTCTTCTTCATGAGACATTTGCATGTCATCTTCGTCAAGATCGAGTGTTGGTTGTTTTGCACGGGATTGGAGTTCTTTGTACTGAGCATCCATTTTTATGGTGATGGCATCTATTCGGGCCATAATTTTGTTAGTATCGGTCTTACTGGGTACTTCAGTGGCAAAAGCAATAGTTTTCTCAAGGGATGGTTTAGAATTTTGGTTTTTCACCCAGTCGAGTTTGAGCAAGACCTTGTCTTCGAGGAGTTGGTAAGCTTGATTTGGAGTTTTATAAAGGAAAATACCACCGGCGGCGGAATTAAGAACTTTTTGGTTTGTTTCGTTAAGGCAATGATAAAAGATTTTGATGATGTTGCCTTTAGGTAGATTGTGGCCATGGAAATTTTGGAGCATTTCCTTTATACGGAGCCAAGCATCGGTTAAGGCTTCATTGTCATTTTGTGAAAAGGATCAGATTCCTCCTAAGAGTTGGTCGAATAAAGCTGGGGGAAAGAATCGGCTAATGAAGGCAGTTTGGAGTTCATCCTAGTTTTCAATAGTTCATTCGCTGAGTTCGTCAAGCCAGGTTTTTGCTTCGCCCGAAAGTGATAGGGGAAACATCATCAGACATACAACTTCTTTTTTGGTATCTCGATATTTAAACATATCACAAATTCTGAGGAATTTGTTAACGTGTTTATGAGGGTCGGTTTTGATTCTACCATCAAATTAGTTTCCTTTGGCAAGAGTCAAGTGGTTTCCTTTAATGACAAATTTATTTGCGATTTCAGGAATAGTGATCGCCGGATCGGGAGTCGGAGCGACAGCACGGTCGGCAGCCCACATGGGTTCGTCATCCATCGGATTATAGTTTTGAAGGGTATCAAGAAAATGATGGAAGTAGTTGAGACCAAGGATTGGAACGTATACAATTCATGGGTGTTGAGGTGGTTCATTTCTTTGTTTGAATGGAACTCTCCAATTTCGTTGACAAAGTCTTCGATATAAGGTTCGTTCAGGTTCAGCCAGTGGTTCGACTAGTTCAGAAATGGAAGCACGTGTATGCATCCAAGGAAAATAAACCTTTTGGGTTTGGGGTTAGTTTGCCAGAAAACTGTACGGTGATTTTTGAAAAAGAGGGAGAGTTAAAATAATTTTCCAGAGTTGACTACATAACAGCTTAAAAATCCTCGACAACGACGCCAAAAACTTTGATGTATTTTAAAAGCTTTAAATTTATAAGACTAGCTATACCGGTTTTATTATAGGGAAACATACGGGTAAAAGTATAACCCACGTATGTAGTATAATCTTTTTTTGGTAAGACCAGATCGTCTACAGGGATTTGAGTAGTGTTCAAATAATCAGAAGAAAAATAGACTTTAACAATTTTGAAAATAAATTTTGTTTTACCAAGTGATAATAAAGATGACTACTTGGATGGCTGAAAATAATTTATAAGTAATGGTAACGACTAAGACCTCAAAGATGGAACCTTTAACTTATAAAAATGATTTCTCGTCAAAAAACGTTTTCACAAATTAACTTAATTAACTTAAGACTTATATTCAGTTGACCAGACCAAATGTGTCACTCAAATGATCCAGTTACTATTATATCAAAGCTTATTTTGTTTATCAATTTACGTAAGTGGATTTCTCGACACAGATGATAAAGACCATAGACAAATCTTTAAAACCATATAGATCATAACGAGTCTTTTGACCTATACTGATAAGATTATATAATCTAAGTTGATAAGCAAAACTGACAAGATAAGACATAATAGGGTTGCAACATAAGCTTGAGATTAATGAGATCACGATCATACCAAACACTTATTCATTATCATAACTTCGCCGAGTACTCATGAGAGAATTAGCCTCTCATGGCTATGTAGTTCACAATATAGGATGATTCAATATGAACTTTCATAATTTCAATAAACTAAGATGATGTTCTTCTTTGTTCTTGGTTGTTTGATCTTGAATCTTCAAAACGTATGGTGTTCATGGTGTTTTATGACTTAGGAAAAGGTTAGGAAGTTTTAGGACTTCATAACGGAAAAGGTATTGTGTGTGAGATGAGAGAAGTGTGTAAGAATGAGTGAGTTATGGTCAAAATTCGCCCACTATTTATAGGTTGAATTGGGGTAAAAGTACAACGTACAATTTTGCAAGTATAGCGCACTTGGTGTGTTAATGCGATAGTATTTATTGTCTTCATTTATGTTTCGTAGCCAGATGGGAAGTGCGGCGTACTTGGGGTGTTAATGCATTATTTTGACCGGGCATTTAATTCTTTTGACTTTGGGGATAAGTACGGTGCACAAAGGGTAAGTGCGGCGCACATTTGCACTTTTCAGCTTGAGACTTTAGTTTTTCTTGTATCTTGCTTTCCGAAGTGTATAAGTACTTGATCTTTGCTTTATTTGAGCTCGGGATGTCTTCAAGTGAACCTGCAAGTATTTTATGCTATTAAGTATCGAAAGTTCACAAGAAATGATAAAATATATATAAATAACTGATGTGCTATCGTGTAGGGTCAATTATTTGATTATCAAGTTTTAAATTTATATTTAACCGACAAACCTAAAATAACACTTTAACGAGCAGTGTACCCGGTCAAGAAGGAGTTCGCGGTAAGTAGGGTGTCGAACACTAAGAATGAAACATTAATCCTATTTTCTAATAGTATTTAATTAGTCTATGTACTGGTTAAACATATGCTATGTACGTTGTCTAATGATATGGGGGTTTTCAGCCTGAGAGACTGGCACAGGTTTGGTGGAAACAAATATCAATTCAATACATAATAAACACAAAAGAAGAAATCCAGAAGATAGAAAAGCGGTACAAGCCAAATGATAGAAAACTGTATTAGCCATATTAAATCCAGTTTAATGTTGGTTTGTTTGTTTTAGTGCAATGATTTACTTATCTCGAAGCGGCATATCATTCTTAAGACTTAGGCGGGTCATCATCCTAAGACCTAGACATAATTAATCCTGTCACAGATAACGCGTCCGCATAAAGCATCCTTTAGTTTAATTATAATCTATCTTAGGGAATCAAAGCAGTGGTGATCCTATTAAAACCCTAGCCCAATGAGACTTTACCCACTTATTGTTTGACGGTGTTTTATATACTGGTAGTCCACTATTTAAATCTTTATCAGTTAATTAAGAGCATGATTGCTGAAATATAAATGGGTCACCTACCGGTCCAACTAAGCTCATAATTCAAAGACAAAGAGAGAACGTTATTTGTGATCCTATAGGTCCAGTAATGTAAAGCACGATATGGAGAGCTATCCCGGTATCTAGATTACTTTTTAGGTATCACTAGACCCAGTTGAATTATAGGTCGCATAATCAAACACATAAACAAGTATGAGGTGATAAACATAATTAAACAATCAACGATTAATTAAGAAATCAATTTTAAAACAAACCAAACAATGAACTTTCATTAAGATGGCTAATACCCGAGGGTATTAGCCCACAACCATTGTAATTATACAAGCGTAATCAAACAATGAAAATTGAACGATTAAGAGAGTAAAAATTACACGATGTCTTCTATGGATTCGTGATCAATGCTTGACCTTTGTGGCTGATCTTATCTTCTAAAATTCGTCTTTAATGAGTATGGTATAAGGGATATAATATTGCACTCTGAAAACTCATTTTTGAGTCTTCTATTTATAGTGTCTAAAAAAAGACTCGATACGTCATATCTGGCAAGGTCGATACGGCGTATTGGACTGGATTCCTTGGAGTGCGCGCTATGTTCAAATCAATCAGTGATATCATTCCCAATTTACTTGATTTAATGTATCTTCGAATAGTTATCTTCATGGATACGGCGTATGTAGACGACATGGATACGCCGTATTGGGAATTGGTCAAATGCGTTTTCTTGTGAAGTCTTGGTGCTAATACGCCGTATCTCTTTAGTTAGATATGGCGTATTGGTGAAATTTCAGCAATCTTCAAATATCATCGTTTTAGCTCCAAATTATGCGTCTTTTAGCTTGTCTTCACAAAACACTCCTGAATTACTGCATTTATCAACTTTAAAGCAATTAAGTACCAAATAATGCAATACTTATATAAAAGTCGGCAAAACGGATGGGATAAATGATATAATAAAGTGACGTTATTTGATGTCATAAAATATCCCCCACTTGAATCCTACTTGTCCTCAAGTAGACCTTAGATAAAGTTTTAATTTATGAAAATGTATCCCAACCGAAGTTGAGGATTTTCTATTTAAGCATCGTTTTGTCCTAATCACCTGTACATGACCAAGATCCTCACGAAATATGGAAATGAAAACACTCAGATCACTCAACTAACCTAGGGTGCAACATTTAAGTAGTATACTCAATTGCTCGGCCGTGATTAGTTTCGTATCATAGGCTTGGCAAGGATACACATCTCCACCGCTAAAGCCGAGGAAGAATAAGTCAAAAGATAAATTGGGTTAAGAAGGCTTAGGGTTGATCATTCTACAGTCTTTCACCATAAGTACCACACTAGCAAGGCAGTTTTATTGTACATACACGGCCATAACGACGGAATAGACACATACAATCTGATTACATCCTTGTTCATGTTTAACCAGCGGTTTGAATGAAGAACGATATAAGGTAGGGAGCTTATAACTTACACCGAAAGTCATCATCCAACAAGGCAGCTGAGACATGCATACATGGCCGTAACTACGGAATAGACATGCATGCTCGAACAAGTCCTCGTTCGAGTAGACACTGAGGTTAGTTGCTAGGAAAGGGAAGTAAAATGGGTGTTAAATAAAATTTACAAAACAAATAGATTAAGCCAACAAATAAGGTACGCTTGCTAGTAACTTTCCCCCGACTGTTCCGTGACAAAAACTCGAACATATAGACAAACTCCTCGATCACAGAAATGACAAAGACAACCTAAGTTGGCATTCCCATAACGGTCAACTTCCCTTACATCCCGCTCTTTACATACTTTTACAGAATAAGTGGTGATATCGGCCACTTTTTACAAGACTTTACATCGTTAATTTTGAAAAGTATCAACGAGTAATCGATCCTTCCAAGTAATTCCTTCGGTATAGACTTCTTTTGAACCGACTATGTTTTTCCTTCCTTTTTTTCAAACAATACATAATAAATCTTGGTTTGATTCCACCGTCTTCACTATCATAATTCGTCCGGATAATTTTTTCCTAGTAACTCTTTTTCTTCGGACATGACTCATAATTGCGAAAGTAGCGAAACTTATGAGCTACATAATTTCCCATTGCATTATGCAATTTCCCTACCATTACAGAGATAGAAAATTTTTACTTTGACACAGGAAATACAAGACTTTACACGAAAGCAACTAGCAACATTGATTAAAACAGGCTTAATCTACACGGTAGGCTAAAGCGTAAAGGTGTAACGAAACATATAATATGGTGTAGAAAAAGAAAGGAATAGCTCAACAGGTTGTTCTAGGGGATTTACTCTAAAAATGAGAGTAATAAAGGGTTATACGGGAGTTAACTAACCAGTGTAGTTAGTTAATTTTACGACATGTAGGCTATTTGGTTTAATCCTGGAAATTTATCAGTTGAGTAAATTTACCAGTCAAGCATGTACTCCTCTCTAAATCCATAATACTCATCATTGAGGTCTCGAGTGATATAACATGTCAAGATCTAAAGTCCACTACATCACCGACACACTCATATTTTTGTGGAATTTAAGTAAGCAATTGGAAACGGATAGGCTTAATTCTCATAAATAGAAAACAATAAAGGGTTATAGTGCGCTAGGTAATGTAACTAGCGTTTTTTTCACAAAAAGTTTGCTAATATTTTTTTTAAAATTTGATCCATTTTAGGCATGTAAGCATTCATTTGTGAAAATAAGGACAATACTTCCTAATTTCTCCATCCCCCACTTAATATACAACGTCCTCGTTGTAAAAGACAAACATTAAATAATATAGGGAAAAGAATTTAGAACGAGAAAACTTGCCCGATAGTTTGCTCTAATGGTTTTCCCATTTTGAGTGTTTGAGCCCAGAAGAGTGTTAACGAGGGCTCAGAAAGCCCACGAGTAGGGTCAACACAAGGTATATTCCATGACTATACATTAAAAGATCAGTTTTTGTTTACAGCCAGGACCCTGCAGAAAATTAGAAGACGTCGTGTAAGTCGTATGACCTCGCCCCTCCTCCTCGCTAACCTATAATACATGCAAACAATTAAACACACAATTGTACAGTTTACAATACGTCGTATCCCAAACCCTAGGATACGCCGTATGTAAACATGTGAAAACAATTAAATACTGGAATTTAAATACTGAAATTAAAAACTGATAATGTCCAGACATGCATACGCCGTATCCAGAAGGGTTCGATACGCCGTATGTATGTCTCGGCAGACAGACTTAATATAAAATTAAAATTCAAACAATCTAAATGCGACAAACAATTAAAAACATAACCAGGTTGTCTCCCGTGGAGCACTTTTGTTTCAGCCGGTCTTTAAGTTCGACCTTTTTCACACATATTTTACCTCGTTGCTTCATTTAGTTCGACAAGCTCGTTTTCTTTCGTGTTGATGGACCCACTGTAGTATTTCTTTGATTTATGTCCATTGACTTTGAAGTTGAAATTATTTTTATCGGTGATTTCCACGGCTCCATATAGATACATAGTTTTTACAGTGAATGGTTCAGACCATTTGATTTGAGTTTCCCTGGGTGTAATCTGAAGCGAGAGTTAAATAGTAGAACTTTGTCCCCAGCTGTAAAGTTTTTATTCCCTCGCAGTCTCGAGTCGTGCCACTTTTTTGTCTTTTCCTTATAGATCCGGGTGTTCTCGTATGCCTTGTCTCGTAACTCCATAAGTTCATTGAGTGCCACGAAATGATTTTTTGCAGTAGCCGTGAGATCCATGTTACATTGTTTTAATTCCCAATAGGCTTTATGTTTAACCTCTATCGGTAAATGACAGGCCTTTCCATAAACTAATCTAAATGGGGTACATCCTGTTGGTGTTTTGTGGGCGGTCCTGAATGCCCATAATGCATCATTGAGCTTTTCTGACTAGTCCTTCGGGTTATATCCAACTGATCGTTCCAAGATACGTTTGATGGCTCTGTTGGTTACCTCGGTCTGCCCATTAGTTTGGGGGTGATAGGCCGTCGCTTTTTATGGAGTCGCACCGATTTTTTGCAGAGCTTGTTTCTTACTTAGAGAATTGCCAAAGTGGTGTTTCACATATCACTTATTAGAGCTTTAGGAACCCCGAATCTGGCAAATAACCCTTTCAAGAATTTCACCACTACACATGCATCGTTTGTGGGTAGTGCTTGAGCTTCCACCCATTTTGACACATAGTCTACCGCCACCAAGATATATTTATTACCCCTTGAGTCAGGAAAGGGTCCCATAAATTCAAGTCCCCAAACATCAAATACGTCACATACTTGTATGTTGTTTTGTGGCAGTTTGTTTCAGGAGGATATGTTTCCTGACTTTTGGCATGCGATACGCATTTTGGAAACTTTTGGTCATGTACGGAATATTTTTGCGTCTTTAGAGAGATATACTAGGCCAAAAGAATCCAGATTCGTAGACTTTTCTTCCGGTTATTGAAGCACTGTGATGCCCTACGGTTGGTCCAGAATGGTAGTGAGCGAGGATTTCCAGGGATCTCGGTTACCGGTCGACACACTTTTTATTATGCATGTCTGCATACCTAAAGCATAAGGCTTATCCCATGAAGTAGACTCACTTGAGAAAAGAATCGCCTTCCCTTTTTTCAAAGTCTATTTGTGAGGTATTACTTTCCGACAATGTAGTTGACGAGTAATCCGCGCACCATGGTTCAACGTGTCGGAGTAGTTTTAAATACCATAAGTGCTCCTTTTAATTCATCGCTATTTCCTATTTCATGTAATATCCTCCATTTTGGATTTTCGAGCCAGGACAAGTGATCAGCGGCCAATTTTTTTGCTCCTTTTTTATCTATTGATTTCATGACAAATCCTTGTAAAAGCATAACCCATCTGATGAGTCTTGGCTTGGCATCCTGTTTACTGAACAAATACTTCAAAGCAGAATGATCAGTGTAGACATTAGTTTTTGATAAAATAAGATAAGGACGAAATTTATCAAAAGAAAAGACAACTACTAGAAGCTCTTTTTCAGTAGTAGTGTAGTGTGCTTGGGCATCGTTAAGGGTCTTGCTAGCTTAAATTAGGTTAAAATTCCCATTTATCCTTGATCCCAAGACAGCTCCTACGACAAAGTCGCTAGTATCCCACATTATTCAAAAGGATATTCCCAATTAGGAGGATATTATGATAGGTGCAGAGTAAGTATTTTTCTTTTAAATCATTAAAATCTTTTTGCAACTATCACAAAACCAAACTTGCATCTTTTCATTAAATCTGGTCATAGTTTAGAAAATCATGGAAAAAATCTTTTATGAATCTACATTAAAACCCAGCGTGTCCAAGAAACCTTCTAACCCCCTAACATTTGTTGGGTAGGTAAGTATATTGTGCTATCACGTCAAATTTTGCATTTTAACTCGATCCCTTTCCCAGACAGGGACACGATCCTTCATTTACCCTAACATGGTATTTTTTCCCAATTTATTACAGATTTGTTCCTCGTCGCATCTGCAGCATATTAATTCTAAATTACACAGACGTGGTTAAAAGAAAAATCCGAATAACCGAGAAATCGTCCATAAAAACATCCATGAAGTCTTCCACCATGTCATGGAATATCGCAGTCATGCATCTTTGGAAGGTTGGCAGATGCCGTGCACAGTCAAAAGGCATCCGTTCGAAAGCAAATGTATCCGTAAGGGCATGTAAAATGTTGTTTTCTCCTTGATCCACAAGAGAGATTTGGAATTTTAGGAAGAATCCGGAAAAACCATCAAGAAAGCAATAAAATTTATTTTCGGACAAGCGTTCCAACATTTGATCGATGAACAAGAGAGGGAAGTGGTCTTTTCGTGTTGCGTCATTTAGTTTATGGTAATCAATGCACACGCGCCACCCTGTAATGGTTCGAGATGGAACCGGTTCGTTGTTGTCGTTTAAGACAACGGTCATTCCTCCTTTCTTTGGGACAACATGAATGGGCTGACCCATGGGCTATCTGAGATGGGATAGATTAATCTGGAATCAAGCAGTTTGACAATTTTGTTTTTGACCACATCCTGGACCTTTGGGTTTAAACGTCGCTGAGGTTGGATGACAGGTTTGAAGTTTTCTTCCAAAAGGATCTTGTGCGTGCAAAATGATGGGCTAATTCCCTTAATGTTTGACATCTTCCAAGCGATCGCTCCCTTGTGTTTCTCTAAGACTTGCAAGAGTGAAGTTTTTTCTTTCTTAGTTAGTTTAGATGAAACGATTACCGGACAAGCTCTATCTCCATTTAGGTACGCGTACTCAAGGTGGGAAGGAAGATCTTTCAATTCTGGCTTCTTTTCGTCAATTTTGTTGGCACTAGCTGAGCAGAGGTGTTCGTTCTACGTCTTTTCAAAATTCTACGTTTCTTGTGGCACTGAATACGCCGTATCCAAAATTTCAATATGCCGTATTGATTTCTCAAAATCAGATCGTTCCCCTCGTCCTTCTGAATCGGCTTCGTCGATGTCTAGATCGTTAAGCAGGAATGAATCAGTATGGTCATTTTCCATTAATTCCCGAGCTTCTAAGTGTATAGTTTGGTCTAGATCATCGATCCTATAGCATTCATTGTCATTGGTAGGGGTTTTTTTTATTGATTGATCGACATCAAAGATTACCTCCTCGTCCCCAACCCTAAGAGGTATCCTTTTGTAGAATACATCTATCATAGCTCGTGCGGTTGCTAGAAACGCTCTTCCTAAGATTATCGGAATTCTAGTATCTTCTCGCATATACAATATAACGAAATCGATCGGGATAACAAACTTGTCGAATTTAATGAGTACATTCTCTGCTATCCCCCGAGGATACTGGATAGACCTATCTGCAAGTTCCAAACCCATTCTTGTCGGCTTTGGTTCACTGGTATGTGCTTAATTACACATACCATTTTCCATTAAAACCGGACTTAAATGACAAAAAACGTACCAAAAATACATCGTATTTGTATGTTTTGCATTTGTACTGTGCAGGTAACGGATATCTAAGAAAAGGACAAAAACAAAGCCAAAACGACAAAACCGAGCACGAGAACGGAAAAAGCGTGAAAGAAAAGTCAAATCAAAGCCAAAAGTCAAAAAGTCAAAGTCAACCAAAGTCAACCCCGACAAAGTCAAAGTCAAAGGCGGAGCCGATATAAAGAATAAGTTAAATGGGCTAAAAACCGTACCTATCAAAAAAAGAAAAAAAAAAAAAAAAAAAAAAAGAAAAAAAAACTAATAGGCCGGGTCCATGCCCATTTAAACATTATAAAGACTTTAAAGACTTATAAAAAAACCCAAGTACCCTTTTTATTATACTCGGCCCAAGTCCTAAGCCCAAACCATAAACCTATACCCGTTACCCCTTAACCTTAACTCTGTTAGTCCTTAAAAGGACTAACGGTGCAAGCAATTACCAACTTCAAGGGCCAAAGATGCGAAGTACAAGGACTCAACTTGCAAACACATATAACAAATTGAGGGACTAAACTTGCTAAACCACCAAACACTTACCCTATACCAAATCAAAACTACTGTACATCTTCCTCACTACCAACCAAAATGAACCAATACTATTCCTCTTTCTTCTCCACTTTGTTGACCAACACCTCAACACACTTACAAAGTAAGACTCACAACACACACCGTTATCCTACCACAAAAACCACCAAATTACACCTTGCAATCCCTTGCCAAGCCATTCGGCAAGGAATGAAGATGAGAATTTTGATGCTAGGATTAAAAGCAGGGCACTACTCATAATCAATGGCTGAGATGAAGACTTTGAGCTACTGACACATGAAGCACAGCCCTCTTATTTCTCACATAAGAAACACACATCCTAGAACCTTCTTAGTCTCTATATAAATAGGACTTTGTAAGCCCGAATGAGGCATGTCGTTTTTAACCTAGTTTTTAGTTTTTTAGTCATTTTAATTATTGTCTTTAAAATTCTAAGTCTTGTAAACTTTTTATCTTTAATGAAAATTTGAGTTGTTAAGTTATCTTTTGAATCCTTATTGTTAAAAGCATTTCACAAGCTACTTTAAGCTCTTGTTTAATCATATAAGCGACCTGTTATAATTTAAATATAAAGTACTTAAGAAAATTTTTTAAAAAAAAACCAAAAAACCACTCCCTAAAATACCACAGCTTATTTTTGGATGATAAGCCAAACTTGGATGGGCTTATGGATACTACTAGCTTGTCTTTTGACAAGCTAGAGCTTGTAGATTAGCTTATTTATAAGCCCATTTGCCCTGTTTAAGCAAGGGCTCTTGTAAGTTTCCATTTCTTAAATTTTAGCTTATTTACTATAGCATAGCTTATTGTGCTTATCTCTGCTTTTTCTTTGCTTATTTATGCTTTATTATGATGTTTGTTGCTTATTATGCTTATCTTGTAGTTTAAAAATCATTTGTTTTAAGTTTTCATTAAAATCTGTCAAAATAGCTTAAAAAGTAGCCACAATCTGTTTTAGCTTAGATTCTTATTAGTTGTTTAAAATTGCTCAATATTGCTTATTAATCTTATTTAAAATATGGTCTTTGCAAAACTTTGCTTAAATCTTCATAAAACAAGTTTAAAAATGGTTTCTAAAAACTTAAAGGGGTGTTTGGCACAAGCAGTACTAACCCATAGTTAGTACTGTTTGTTCCATTTTGACCCATTTGGGAACTTTGAAAATCATTTTTGAGGTTTTTTAATCTGTTTTAGTTTAGAATTGATTGTTAAGGATTTGTGTAAGCTTAACTTAAATCTGTGATCATTAAAACAGTTTAGTGTAGCTTATTTGATTAGGACTTTTAAATTAGCTTTTATGCATTAGTTTTGTATTGTTTTAAGTTGTCATGTTTTATTCATAATACTTCTAGGTCTTAAGGTGTAGATTCCGCATACACTTTAGTATACATACAAAGTTTCTACAACAAGTTATTTTGGATTTATCCAAGGTAATTTAACCTTAGACAACCTAAGGAATCGATCAAGGATTAGGATTAACAAGTGGTATCAGAGCTTTGCTTTGAGAAAATTTGATCTAGAAGACATGGTGTTTGAATTTATAAATAGTGGCACTACTGCAAAGCTTCCCATACTCAAACTAGGATAGTATGAGATGTGGGTGATAAGGATTAAGCAGTACTTCCAGATCCAAGACTATGCTCTCTAGGAGGTCATAGAAAATGGTGATTCATGGGTGTCAGTACCACAAACAGCACAGGAGAATGGTACTTCAGTTACAAAGATGTTTATACCTATAACTGCTGAAGAAAAGATAATTAAGAAGAATGATGTCAAGGCTAGGAGCTTGCTACTCATAGCTCTTCCCAATGAACATCAACTCACATTCAGTCAGTACCCTGATGCTAAATTAATGTTTGCTGCCATTGAAACACGATTTGGAGGTAATGCATCTACTAAGAAAACTCAGAAGACACTTCTTAAGCAACGATATGAAAATTTCAGTGCATCAAGTGCAAAGTCTCTTGACTCAATCTTTAATAGGCTTCAGAAGATAGTCAGTAGGCTTGCAATTTTGGGTGTGGTTATTGCCCAAGAAGACTTAAATTCAAAATTTTTGAGCAGCTTGCCCCCTAAGTGGAACACTCATGTAGTTGTGTGGATGAATAAGCCTGAAGTTGAAACTATGAGCATAGATGATTTGTACAACAACTTCAAAATTGTTGAACAAAAGGTAAATAAATCTGTTTTTGCAAGTAGTGGTGCTCAAAACATGGCCTTCATGACTGCTCTAAGCACTAGCAGTACTAATGATGCTAACACTGCTAGTCCACAAGTTAGTACTGCTAGCCCTAATGTTAATACTGCTAGTCCTCAAGTTAGTACTGCTAGCTTCAGTGATAACATTGTGTATGCTTTCATGGTTGAAAATCCTAATGGTTCTAATCTCCTACACTAGGACTTAGAGCAAATTCATAAAGATGATTTGGAAGTAATGGATTTGAAGTGGCAGCTTTCTCTGCTAACTATAAGGGCAAAGAAGTACTATCAGAGGACAGGCAAGAAGATTTTCATTAATGCTAATGATATTGCTGGGAATGATAAATCCAAGGTGGAGTGTTACAACTGTCATAAGTTGGGACACTTTGCCAGGGAGTGTAGAGCATCAAGAAGCAAGGAAGGTCAGTTCAAAAATCAAGACAACACCAGGAAGCAAGGAAGTAATGAAGACACATCTTCAAAAGCAATGTTGGCTATAGATGGTGTAGGTTTTGACTGGAGTAACATGGCAGAAGAACAAGTTTAGACAAACATGGCCAAAATGGCGTTTTCAGACTCAGAGGTATACACTGATAAAACATGCTTTAAAACTTGTCTGAAAAACTATGAAACTCTTAAGAAACAGTGTGATGATTTACTTGTTAAGCTTAATCAAACTGAATTTACAGCAGCTACTTATAAAAGAGGTTTAGCAACAGTAGAAGAACAACTTATCACATATAGGAAGAATGAGGTTCTTTTTAGTGAAGAAGTTGCAGTTCTTAAAAGAGAAGTAGCTTGTAAAGACTATGAAATAAATGTGCTTAAAAGTGAGTTTGAAAAAGTTAAGCAAGAAAAAGATGGCATTGAATTTAAAATTGAGAAATTTGATAAGGCCTCAAAAGACTTAGATCAGTTGTTAGGAAGTCAGATAACTGACAAAAGTAAAAAGGGTTTGGGGTATAGTGCAGTTCCTCCACCTCATCCTTTAATCTATAATAGACCTAAAAAGCTTGATCTGTCTTATTCTGGTCTTGATGAATTCAAAGAGCCTGAATTCAAAGGTTATGGTCCTGAGAATAGTGAGCAAGAGTCTAATGTTGTTTGTGATAAAAAATCAGATAATTCTAAGGAAAATTCTGATGAGTCTTTGGTAGAAGAACAAGTATCACAAGACACAAGTAGCTTTGTTGAGTCTTCACTTAATGTTGATAAAGAAACTGTTTTTCCTGTTAATAAAAAGGTAGAGTCCACTAAACCTAAAAATCATGAAAAACCAGTTAAAAAGTCAGTTAGGTATGCAGAAATGTATAGATCACAATCTCCTAGGGGGAATCAGAGGAATTGGAATGGACAGAAGTCCAATCAACTAGGAAAAGATTTTGTGATGTATAACAAAGCTTGCTTTATATGTGGAAGTTTTAATCATTTGCAGATTAATTGTAATAACCATCAAAGAAAAGGCATAGTATCTAGAAATAATAACAATAGGGTGAACTACAACTATACTACTAATAGGACTCACCTTAATGCTCAAAGGAACATGGTTCCAAGAGCAGTTTTAATAAACTTGACAAAAAACTTTAAACACTAAAGGAACTTGCCAGGGACATTTAATACTCGCTCATCCCAAAATCTATAGTTTATAGTGCATAAACCAATGTCATGTTTTTCAAAATCAATTCACAATCACAGAGGGGGCTGTAAAAAGGCCCTAATCATAAAAAACATTATTAACCAACAAAAGGTAACCCAAAAAGTGTTATACTGCCAAGGCTCAAGCCGTTAATACACTAGGCCAAAAGCATTTAAAACTGCTTAGGCCAAATACAGCATTGTAAATGCTGTGAGGTGTTAACAGGCAAATACCTTATAAAGCATCATTGAGTTATGTATATGGAGACTACAACCTGATAGTGCATCAATAACTGAAGAAACATAATTACAATGATGCACGAGGCGATCCAAGAGCGTGATATATCTATATATATATCTCCTCTACACACCTCTCCTTATTTTTTATGTGCAGGCAAGCTACAACAGTATGACACAGGATTTGTTGATAGTGTGATGCTCAAGTCACATGACTGGGAATATAGCTAATCTCTTTGATTATTCAAAGAATTTGATAGAGGTATGTTTACATGTGGGGGAGAGCACATGTGGGTAAATTTCTGTAAACATGAACACACATGACTCAAAGTGATAGCCTTGATTTTTGAAGATGTATGGACTTTGTCAATGAGTTAAAATTCTATCTTTTAGTGTGCCTCACAGATGTGTACAAATATATGATCTTATTCCTGGTTGAGCGCGTAACACACAGAATTGTCTTGACATCCTTATCTCCTAATTTTTAAGTTGCCTGATAAAAGTCATATACTTCCTCAAAATTCCTGAAAGACAACATGTTACAGTTTTGATATTGTTCCAAAAGAGAGTTTAACTTGAGATCTGTTGCAAAGGTGAGAATAATGAATCAATGCACTAGCATAGGAAGCTTGTCCATATTAATTTTTAGAAAATAAACAAGCTGTATATAAGATATTCTTGTAAGAGGATTGCCTACAAAACATTTTGAAAATGACCAAACTTGTGTTGCTTGTCTTAAAGGGAAGCAACATAGAGCTTCTTGTAAGTCCAAAGTTCTGAATCTAATTACTAAGCCTTTATTTATGCTACATATGGATTTGTCTGGTCTAACCTTTATGAGTAGTTTAATGCATAAGAAGTATTGCTTAGTAGTCACTGATGATTATAGTAGATTTACATGGGTTTTCTTTCTAACAACTAAGGATGAAACCAGTGAGATTCTTAAGAACTATATCAAAGAAATAGAAAACCTTATGGATAAGAAAGTGAAAATAACCAGGAGTGATAATGGAACAGAGTTTAAGAATAAAGTTTTGGATGATTTTTGCAGAGACAAAGGTATTAGGAGAGAATATGAGGTAAGCTAGGACTCGGTCAGCAGAAGGGTGTAGGCGTTAAAGGAGGGAATAGGACACTAATTGAGGTAGTTTTAGAACAATGTTATCCTGACTCTAAAGTATCTACACAATAAGAATGTATTGGGCATGAAGCAGTTAGTACTGCTAGCTATGTACAAATTGAGTGTCAAGTAGTCCAGCCTCATAAAAGACACCTATGAACTTTTTAGAGTGAGAGAGCGAGCAACACAAGCGAGCTAATCTTTATAGATCTCTGCTATAGATATAGTCATGTAACATGTACTAGTTCTTAATACATTATATACGTATGCAATTGGTGGAAAGTGATGAAGTTTTCTTGTTGATATTTTTGAGTAGTAAACTTTTAGGGTTTACAACACTAGAACCGGAGGGTAGCGTGAAGCTCACTTGCATATTGGATTTTTAACACATAAGCATATTGATAGAAGGGAATGGTCCAAAGTGGCTGTTTATATTGATTCATCTAACCCAAACTATTGAAATATGTTCCAATTGATGCAGAACAATCACATAATAATCTGCATGATACATAAGAAAGAAATTTAATGCAGGCACATCTACTCAGAAAGAAGAAATCATCAAGATTAGCGCGTTATGATACCCAATTTGTGCGCATACATTCAAACTTTGATTCCACCTTCAAGCGAGCGAGTGAGATGGAGATAGGATAGACAAAAGGGGGGTAAATTCTACTGGCGGTGAGTCGGGAAAAGTAGGTGTTGAAGGATGTGAGCCAATAATGCGAAGTGATGAAAAAGATAAGTCTGATGAGAGAGAGGGGCGCGTCAGGTGGAAAGGAGAGTTGAAGTGTCTACATCGGACAACGATGATAATACTCCAATCCTGAAGTAATACTGTCGTTTTAAAACTTAACACTGTTTGATCCATCAGTTAATATCTGCTAGTTCATATGATCTTAATCAGTTAATGTTTAATCTCTTTAATTCTTTGAGAAAGTTTTGTAAAGGCGAGAGCGTACTTTATTTGTAGCCCATTAGAGCCTAGGCTAGTTATACTTAAGACTGGCATGATAAAACTGTTAGTCATAATCTCAATACTGTCAAACGAAGAAAATACTTGAGTGCGATGTGTATCTTGGTTTTGGACTACACACTTACATGTTAAAGCATAATGCATACCTAATGTTGAATCTTCACCTCTGAAAGTATAGTTTTAGGGGAGGCTACATATGTTAATGAGTGCGCGTCAAGCAATGATGAAAGTGACATGTAATACAAAAGTGGTTTAAAAAGAATAAGAAAGACTCTAGGCCAGGTCAAAAGAGGTCAGGAACGCGCGCGCGAGTACCTCATCTAGTGTTCCCCCTATAAAGGAGGTATGTAATGAATGCTTGTCCATAAGGAGTAGGGTGACAGTAATGGAAAGGGCTGCACGATTGATTCTAGCTTTAGCGCGTGCGCGAGTAGACAGTGGTGAGAACCTCAATCATGAGCCCAACTCCATGGCAACACATAATTGAGCCAATCCTTAGGGAACTGGTTCAGTAGTGGTTCCAGGTGCCAAGATACCATAGGTTGTGGGGTGTAGGATTGGCGTGCAGGTACTAGGTTTGAGACTACATTTAAAAAGTCTAATGATCCACCTCTCTCAAGAGGTTACACACTTGGAAGTGGGGAGGACAGTATGAAACTATTGGAATTGATGGCAAATTGTACAAACTACGTGAATTGTGTGAAACAAAGGGAATAGAGAGATTATCTGACCTAAAAAACAGAAAGAGAGTTTGTGATATAAATAAAAGAGTGAATGAAGTAGCAAAGAGAGAATTGAGAGATAATGAGGTGAGCATAAAGAACAGAAAGAGAGATTTATGAGTGTCTAAATTGTGAGGGTGGAGGGAGGAGCTCGTTGTGAGAGAGAATCTAAAGGTACAACTGGGGTTTAAAGTTATCACTGTTGTGCATTACTTAGTACTGCTGGTATTGCTTCGTACTGCTCCCATTGTTTTAGTACTGCTTGTATAAGAGTTAGTACTCTAGGCTAATATTAATACTGACTGCGTGTGACCGGTGACGTTGAAAAGTAACAAAAAAATTTTTTGAAGTGATACTAAGTATGAAGTTAATAAATTTCCGCCAACTATTTCGTCTATAGGTTTGACTAATTGGAATTCATGATCTTTCTATATAAACATAAGATTTCTTCAAGATAAGTACAAATCTTATTCAGTCGGTGAAATATTTAAAACTCTACAAAACTCATCTCGTATCTCAATATACACATACACTACAAAAACACACACAATACTCACATTTCCCACACGATACACATCTCTCACACAGAACCTAATTCACTTTTCTATTCATCAAATGGCGAGTTTGGAATTTTATGACAAGCACAACATGGTTGCATACTTAGAGAAGTCATTAGGTGCAGAGGTGACACATTCTCTCAAACACACATCAGATTTTCTAACGCAAGAGCGCGCATCAAAATGCCCTCACTGAATGCCCAACCCTTATCTTGCAGTGCATATTGAACAATTGTGGCGAAGAGCGGAGGCGAGCGCGAGAGAGTAGTGCACATAGAGGGTGAGGTGGGTAGAGAGGAGGGTCATGGGAATCACTGCTACCATAGATAGGAAGGTCAAGGTATTTGTTTCTAAGGCCTCCATTAGAAGACATCTTAAGCTTGAGGATTCTGAAGGTCTTAAAACTCTACCTACTGCGAGAAATATTTGAGCAACTAGCTCTCGGGGGTATGTAATCACATTTGATAGTCCTAACTTTTTACAAGGGACATTTTCCTGCAGTGAAATTCTTCATTCATACTATTCTTCACCGTTTAAGTCCTAAGAAGACTGCTTGGGAGCAGTTTAGTAGTAATATAGCTACTGTTATCATTTGCCTAGCAACTAACCGTACCTTTAACTTTCCATCTTAATTTTTTAGGCCATGATAAAGAACATAGATAGTAGGTCAAAGTTTTTGATGTATCCTAGATTCAATTCAAATCTTTTTGAACAAACGCAAGAGAATGCTTTTACCTCGTAAAAGAACCTTTCCTACACCTACCCTTACATAAAAACTGTTCAGTAATATGAAACGGGCTTCCAAAGGATATTCTGGGGTGGACATTCCATTATTACCAACCATGCTCACTACACCTGAGTTATCTCCTTCCAGAATAACATCTTCACCAACCTTATCACCTCAAACACATTCATCAACCTCACAACCAACACTTGTTACTGAGGAGGGTGCTCTAATGCCCCATGAATCCCCTCTCCAAAGTGTTCACTCACTTAGACGTGATGAGGGTAGTTTATCACTTAATGAATTGATGGATCTCTGTACCTCACTATCTAAGAAGGTTGAAAGTTTGGAGTCTAAATTAAAGCAAACAAAACAGACTTACAATGCTGCTCTTACAAAACTGATCAAAAAGGTAAAGAAGTTAGGGCAGACAATCAAGATAAACCAAGCTAGGAGGAGAGCCAAAGTTGTAATCTCTGATGATGAGGAAGCTGAGGAAGATCCTTCCAATCAGGGGAGGAGTTTGATTGAAGAACTAGACTTGGATTTTAGAATTTCTTTAGTTCCTCCACATGTTGAAGATTAGGGGAGGTTTGATGAAACTCAGATTAGTGATCTACCTGAAGAGCTGTTATGTGTCTTTAGTGCAGCTACAACTCTTGCAGATGCAGCTAGAAAAAGGAGAAGTGTTGAAAATGTTCAAACTTACATCAGAAGAAGAAGAGAAGTTAGTACTGGCAGTGGTGGAGTTAGTACTGCCAGTAGATTAGTTAGTACTACTGATATTAGTACTACTAGTAAAGTAGATAGTACTGCTGGTGTAAAGGCAAAGGACAAAGAAAAATCCATTATGAAAGAATCTAAGCCTCCAAAGAAAATCAAGAAGAGGGTTCAAGTTTAAATGAGCATTGATGAAGAATTAGCTAAAGGTGTTTGAGGAAGAACAAGAAAAAGCTAAGCATATCAATGAACGACATAAGTTGATTTTAAAACAGCTTAGAAATTACAAAAGGCAGTTGGATGAAAGAGAATAAGTTGCGAGCAAAAGAAGCTCATGATATTGATTTGAGTGAATCCTTCTGTGTTAAGATACCATTCCTCATAAAAATAAGATCATTCTCTGTTTGCTGAAGTAGGAAAAACATGTTGTCTGTAACTGAAGAAATTCAAGGTGATACAAAGATGAGTCATTTCAAGGGAATGAGCTATGAAGACATTAGACCTATATTTGAAAGAGTATGGGATCAAAATCAGGCTTTTATACCTATGGGTTCTGAGATTGAGAAGGAAGTTATGAAGAGATCAGGATTTGATCTTCAACAAGAATCTTCAAAACCAGTTGAAGAAGAGATAGTTCAGCAAGATGATGTTGTAGCTGAACAAGCTGTGAAAGAAAGTTCTAGGACAGCTGGAGGAAGAAGAAAGAAATCACTTGCTAGGAAAAGAGCAAAAGAAACTCTTAGTGAAGAAAGTGCTAAGAAACAGAAGTTAGAAGATCATACTGAGAAAGAAGAACTTCAAGTTTACTTGAACATTGTTCCAGAAGAAGAAAGTCTCAATATTGAATCATTGGCAACAAAGTATCCAATAGTTGACTAGGAGACACAGATTCTAGCAAATGATCAATACTATTATCAAATCAAAAGAGCAGATGGAAGTGTTAAACATTACAAGATATTTAGTGCAATGCTTTATGAT
Source organism: Tanacetum coccineum (assembly GCA_026074375.1). Taxonomy (NCBI): domain Eukaryota; kingdom Viridiplantae; phylum Streptophyta; class Magnoliopsida; order Asterales; family Asteraceae; genus Tanacetum; species Tanacetum coccineum. The sequence continues at coordinate 9,305 of BQNB010007178.1, read as the reverse complement.
TTTGATAGGCAAGATGTGCTGGAATTGTACAGATTGGTCAAGGAAAGATTTCAGACAGCAAGTCCAGAAGGTTATGACTTATTGCTTTGGGGAGATCTGAAGACAATGATGGAACCAAATAAAGAAGATGAAATATGGAGAAATCAACAAGACTAGAATCTGATAAAATAGAAGTTACATAGAATTAGTGTGGAGTTAAGATGTTTTAATGGATACTGGTTTTGTGATTCAAATGATGGTTGAAAAGAAATATCCTCTGTCATAAGATACTTTTTCAAAAATGTTAAGTAGAAGGCTTGAAGTAGATTATCAAAGTGAAATGGGTTATGAGCTCATCAGGTTTGTCAAGTCATAATTAGATTAAGTAGAAATATGAATGGAAAGCAGTCCTCAGCAGTATAGACAAGAGGATTTGAATCAGAAGAAACTTGAGATTTTGAAGGTAAATCACAAGTTTAGGGGAGGATTGTTGGGAATAAATCTTTAAGCTTCTAGTTCAAGAACTTAGTACTACTCAGCATATAACTACCAGTACTAACTAGGTTAGTACTGCCAGAAGAAAAGTTAGTACTGCTAGTACTGAACTTAATACTGCCAGAGAAGATTAATACTGCTAAAGGAAGTCAGAGAAGCCAGAAGATAAAGATTACTTAAAGATGAAGATTAGAAGATAATTATAGAATAGATTGTATCAGAATATTCTATAAGTTTATGTTTATCTTTAGTATATGTTGTTGATGACGTATAGTCTAACCTCGGGTCATGAACCCGACCCACGAATACTATTTATACCTGGACCCATGACGAATGGGCCATAGCGACACCAATACGGGCTTCCAAGGCCCAAACGATACTGCCTACGGGGAAGCCCATAACATATGGGCTATCACGACAAGGATTTAGGCCCATGAGGTCCAACCAGCGCACACGCGCGCAGATATTTATAACACCCGTTACGAACGAGTCATGATCAGGAGAGGGGCCCACTAGTTATTAAAATAAACGGTGGGGCCTCTTGGTTATTAACCTAATTAATGGGACAAAGCCCATTAGGGTTTGGTGAGAATATAAGGGGCACCTAGGCTCTCATCCAAGGTATGCTCTCATAACCCTAACTTTCCACTAAAACCCTAAACCGATTACTTACTCTCACGCCGGAGGATAATCGTGGGAGACAATCCCACGGTAAGCCTAACGGTGCTTTGTTTTCTTAGTGCGCAGGTCTCATACATCAAGACTTAATTGATACAGGAACCGAAGCCTAACAGATCCGTATTACACCTAATTCGGACCTAATCAAGGATCGTCCAACTTTTGTATCAACAGATTGGCGCCATCCGTGGGACCCAACACTAAGAACACTGCCAAAATCTAGAATGACAAAGCAAGGAAACTTTACCCAGCGGACTCCGCAGGCGAAGAAGCAGAGCGACCAAGCCTCTAGACAGATCTCTAAGCAGGCCTCTGGAAGCGCCAATGCGCCATATGATCTGGTCTTCACAGCGATGGGACCGCCCCTGGGGACAACCCAGACAACCGCCACAATCACAAGCACGGAAGGTCTACAGCGTGCTACTTTCACCACCCCTCCCCAAACGGTGCCAGGGACGAATACCACCGAGCCGCCACCCCCACCCCTTCGAAACAAGGGTCCCGAGTTAGAGGCTGACAACCTCACACTGAAAGGGGTCGCGACTGAACTGGCGCCGAGTGATTTCGTATCTCAAAACTACGAGACTTTGGTCGCCCTCATGCAAGAGGAAACAAAAAAGAGATCAAGCCAGAGCCTACAGGCCCGACTTAACTTCGGTCCGGAGGATGAAGTATCTCCACCACGCCACCAAAAGGAAAGGCGCAGAAAGGATAACCGTTGACCTCCAGTATTCGGTAGAATCGGAAAGAAAGTTTCGGGTACTCAAACGGCTAACTTGCAGAACTTGGACACTCATGAAAACAATGACTGGCGCATCAGCGTCCGTGATAGGCTGGGCAGTCGCGATGTCCACAGCAGGCTTGGACAAAGGCGCTCCCCGAATGAAAGTCCTCTAAGTTCGGACTCCGAGGACAGTCGGTGCAAGCGCCGCAGAAGAGTAAGCTCGTCCTCAGAAGACTCCTCGGACAACGAGGACGCAGAAACGGGACACTGGAAATCCAAGAACAAATATGGTGAAGACGAAGAAGAAGATATGTCCCGTCCATGGCGTCGCCAAAAGGTCGATGCATTTGCGCATTAGCGATTTCTCGGAGGATAAGAAAAGGCGCATGCCTGCTAACGTAAAAACTTATGATGGGACAGGTGATCCTGACGACCATCTAAAAATCTTCGAATCGGCGGCCACTATTGAAAACTGGCCACAACCCGTGTGGTGCCACATGTTCAATTCCACGTTAGTAGGAAACGCGCGGAACTGGTTCAGCAAACTACCACGCAGAAGCATTGATGGGTTTGAAGAGTTGCGAAGGGCATTCCGCTTAAATTTTACTCAAAGGAAGAAGTGTGCCAAGAACCCTGTCGAGCTTGCCAGGGTGAAACAGCGCCAAGGGGAGCGCTATAAGGACGAATGCATACACGTCAAGGCGTGCCCTGAAATTCTCAAGATCTCAGGGTTTATGAATGGAATAAATAACCCAGAACTTATCAAAAGGTTGAATGATAGGGTTCCCCAAACCTTTGATGAGTTGATGAAACGCACAAGGTCCTTCATTCAAGGAGAAGCCGCCGCCGCAGACAGCAGAAAAGGCTACTCAAACAACAGGTCACATGAACAGTCCAGGAGACAATCCAATGACCAGAGTAGCAGTCGCAACAACAGCTACCGCGGTCAGAGGGGCGGGCGGGGGAACGACAAGTACACCCCACTGACAATGACCCCAAAGGAGATACTCGCAACAGAAGGTGCAAACTTCCCAAGGCCACCACCAATGCGCACTCCAGAAGAGCAACGCGTGGGGAACGGATACTGTGAGTATCATAGGCAGAAGGGCCATACTACCAATGAGTGCGTCCAACTGCGCCAGCTAATTGACAAATTGGTGAAGGAAGGCAGATTGGATCACCTGGTGAAAAACATCAAGGAAGGAAAAGATAAACAAAGGAGCGGAGGCAAGAAAGACGCACCTAGGGACAAGGCTGACACCATCTATATGGTGCAGTCATGGCAGCGAAAAACTAAGCAAAAAGTCAGCCAAAAATTTTCGCATGGAAGTGGCATCTCTTTTCCCACTTTAACTGCGGACAACGCAGTGGTGGAGCCACTTACCATCGAGATAAATGCAGCGGGTCACGACATCCACCGCATGTACATTGATGGAGGAGCATCTGCAGACATACTGTACGAACATTGCTTCCAAAGACTGCGCCCTGAAGTAAAAAGTCAGTTAAACCCGGCCACGACGTCGTTGACTGGCTTCACGGGAGAAAAGATATGGCCCATGGGGCAACTACGATTACCGGTTATGGTTGGCAATAAGGAGCACTCCACAACAGCCTGGATGAATTTTATGGTGATCAGATCACCATCGCCATACAATGGCATTATTGGAAGACCAGGGATCTCAGCGATACGCGCGGTCCCATCCACGGCCCACGGGATGCTAAAATTCCCCGTCGACGGCGGAATTGTCACCATCTACAACACCGCCGCACCGCCTAAAGAATGCAACACAGTCACATGTGACGTGACGCAGACTCAGAGACAGCACGCAACCAAAGTGACAAACTTGAAGGTCGCGATTCATCCCGATTACCCGGAGCAAGAAGTATCGATCGGGGGGTCGCTGTCTGATACGGGTAGGGCGGCTGTGTGCGCACTCTTGCAAAGAAACCTCGATATCTTTGCATGGGAACCAAAACACATGACTGGTGTGCCACGATCGATCACAGAACACAAGTTGAAAATCCGACAAGGATACTCCCCAGTAAGGCAGAAAAAACGCGGGCAAGCTCCAGAGCGCGCTAAGGCCATTCTGGAGGAGGTACATAAACTCGTGGAGGCAGGTATCATGCGAGAAGTCTATTACCATGACTGGCTCTCCAACCCAGTTATGGTCAAAAAGAGCGATGGTAGCTGGCGGATGTGCGTGGACTTCACTGACCTTAACAAAGCATGTCCACAAGACTGCTATCCACTACCGGAGATAGACTGGAAAGTGGAGTCCTTATGCGGATACCCCTTCAAGTGCTTCTTGGACGCATACAAGGGGTATCACCAAATCCAAATGGCCAAGGATGACGAGGAAAAGACAGCCTTTCACACAAGTCAAGGTGTCTATTGCTATACAAAGATGCCTTTTGGCCTAAAGAATGCGGGTGCCACCTACCAGCGACTGGTAGATAACGCGTTCGAGGGGCAAGTGGGCCGCAACCTGGAAGTCTATGTCGATGACCTTGTTATAAAGAGCCACACCGAAGACGAGTTGGTGCGCGACATTGTAGAAACTTTCAGGGCACTGCGAAAAATCAATATGAAGCTAAATCCTAAAAAATGCACTTTTGGGGCTACAGAAGGCATGTTCCTCGGATACTTGATAGAACCTGACGGCATCAAGCCGTGTCCAGAAAAAACAAAAGCTGTCATCCAACTTCCTTCACCGCGCACGATGAAAGAAGTCCAGTCGTTAAATGGGAAGTTAGCCAGTTTGAACAGGTTCCTATCCAAGTCAGCAGACAAGTCCCTCCCCTTGTTCAAAACACTCAAGAAGTGTACAAAGAAGGGAGACTTCCGTTGGACTACAGCAGCAGAAGAAGCTTTTACGCAGCTCAAGCAGCATATAGCAGCACTGCCTACGCTAGTCGCACCCCGACCAGGGGAAGAGTTGATTATGTATTTATCCATGATGCATGGGGCAATTAACGCCGTGCTACTGACAGATAGGGACTCCGTAGAAACACTGGTATACTTCGTAAGTAAATCACTCAAGGAAACGGAGATCAACTATAGCGCAATGGAGAAGCTGATCCTGGCGTTAGTATTTGCCGCCAAAAGACTGCGCAGATATTTTCAAGCGCACCCAATAGTGGTAATCACAGATCAACCCATCAAACAGGTTATCTCTAAACCTGATGCGTCGGGGCGATTGCAAAAGTGGAGCGTGTTGCTAGGGGAGCATAACATCTCTTATAGACCACGCACCGCAGTGAAAGGACAGATACTGGCGGATTTTCTCATCGAAAAACCAGAAACCGATGCTGTACTCCCCCAGAGCGAAGTAAAACTCCAAGAACCATGGATCTTATTCACGGATGGATCGTCATGCGTGGACGGGTCGGGCGCAGGCCTCATCCTCACTAACCCGGAAGGAATGGAATTCACTTACGCACTGCGCTTTGAATTCACAGCCACGAACAACGAGGCGGAGTACGAAGCCCTAATTGCGGGACTACGCATTGCAGCTCGAATGGGTGTACGTAACCTAGAAGCAAATGTGGACTCCCGTTTAGTAGCCAACCATGTGTTGGGCGAATATGTGGCTAAAGAAGACAACATGATTCAATACCTCGACAAGACCAAGTCGCTAATCCAGGGCTTTGATAGATTCACCATTAGGCAAGTTCCTAGAGGTGACAACAAAAAAGCGGATGCCTTAAGTAAGATCGCATCCACAAGCTTCGCGCACCTATCAAAGCAGGTGTTGGTCGAAATCTTGAAGAACAAATCCATCTCGGAGATGGAGATATCTACGGTGATAGAAGAGCAGGATCCTACGTGGATGACCCCTATCATCGAATTCATAAGCAAGGGCACGCTCCCTCATGAACAAAAGGATGCCCGGCGAATACGCCGCACGGCGCAGAGATTCGAACTTCGAAATGGTGTCCTCTATCGACGTTCGTTCCTACAACCATGGCTCCGATGCGTCGGACCTATTCAGGCAGACTATGTGCTCCGCGAGATTCATGCGGGTTCATGCAGTATGCACTCAGGACCACGATCTGTAGTAGCAAGAGCCTTACGGTCTGGGTACTACTGGCCCACCATGCACCGCGACGCGCGCGACATGATAAAGAAATGCAATGATTGCCAAGTACATAGACCAATCCCGCGCCAACCACAACAGGAGCTAACACCCATCACCTCACCATGGCCATTCCACAAGTGGGGTATCGACATCGCTGGTCCCTTCCCTGTTGCAGCGGGAGGATTGAAATTCCTTATCGTGGCTATAGACTACTTTACTAAATGGATCGAGGCGAAAGCGGTCGCCACAATCACAGGGAATCAGGTAAAACGATTTGTTTGGGATAACATTGTGTGCCGTTTTGGATTACCTGGAGAAATAGTTTCGGACAATGGGAAACAATTCTGTGATAACCCGTTCAAAGACTGGTGCGCGAGATTAAGCATTACACAGCGTTTTGCGTCGGTTAAACACCCACAGACCAATGGTTTGGTTGAGCGCGCAAATCGAAGTCTAGGCGAAGGAATCAAAGCGCGCCTGGATAGACATAAAGGCAGGTGGGTAGAGGAATTGTCACATGTCTTGTGGGCACATCGCACAACAATAAAAGTTAGCACAGGGGACACTGACATATCGGGCTTACTCACGACGAGGATTTAGGCCCAGGGGGCCCAACTAGCGCACTCAGGGGAAGCAGGTATCAAGAACACCCATTACGAAACGAGTTCATAATATGAGGTGTGGGCCCATTAGTTACTAAATAACGGCGGTGATTACTAAATAACGGTGAGGCCTCTCGGATACTAACCTAATTTTTGGGACACAGCCCTTTAGGGGTTTGGTTGGGAATATAGAGAGCACCTCGGCTCTTTCAAAAAATCTTAAAGGTTATGACCTCTATAACCCTAACTTTTTACTAAAACTAAAGAACGATTATTAATTCCTCACGCCGGAGGATAATCGTGGGAGTAAATCCCACGGTAAGCCTTACGGTGCTCTTGTTTTCTTTCGTGACGCCGGTTTCTTACATCAAGACTTAATTGATCACAAGGAACCCGAGGGGCCTTAACGCATCCGTTATTACTACCTAATTCGGACCTAATCAAGGATCGTCCCAACTTTTGTCAATCTTACAGTCATATGAAAGAATTTAGGATAAATGAACTCTCACTTGATTAAAAGAAGAGTTAATATAAAGGGTGTGATACAAGGAATGGTTTTAGGCCATAAAATCGGACCCTAAAGCATGCTGCACTCGAACCCTAATAATATTTATCGTTTCCCAAAAGTTTGCACACAAGTTCCACACTAAAAACCCTAAAATCAAGTTTGTTATATAGTAAATAGGCCGCCCCCCCACGACGGCGTCGCAAGTTTTGAAACCATCGCATTCGGCGAAGGTCATAGGTATTCTTTTTCTTTTGAGGCGGTTATGTTCTGACGCCATCACAAGTTTCTTAACACCGTCTCTTGTATGTTCTGACGGCGTCGCTAGGAATTGCGATGCCTTCTCGAGTCACTGTATGCATGTTCTTGAAACCACTTCGTGCAAAGATGTAATCTTGTCCCGTTTCTTCCAAAATTGAGTCCAAGTCACGTGTATTTCCTCCAAGAGCTTCCCAAATGCTAAAAACACAAAAAATAAACGATTAAGCATGTATTTTGGGCATATCTGCATGATTTAGGGGGTTAAATAACCCCGAAAAAGTATATAAAGTGACACCTCATAAATATACGTGACTTGGGCTCAATTGGAGAAGAAACGGGACAAAGACACAATTGTACAACACTTTGATGGAACTTTAGGATTTACAATGCGTGGAGACGGCGTTGCGATTCCTTCTGACGCCGTCAAAAATTAAAGGTGACGATGTCATGATCATTTGTGACGTCGTCACAGTAGCCTACATAAAGAAGCCCGTAGAAGATTCAACGGGTTGACGACGTCGCGATTAACAAGAGACGACGTTACAACTTATTTTCTATATATACAAACCCTATTTTTCATGTTTTAGAGTGGAAAAACATAGAGTATAATTGTAGCAGCTATTGTGCTCGACTTTTAGGGTTTGCAAACCCTTTTGTACTCATTCATAGTCCATGTTTAATTGAACTAAAATTCCTTTACCCTTTTAATAATTCAATATGTCTATGTGTTATTTGATTAATTGTTCTTCACTTTCAATTAACATACTTGGCTAAATTTAATTATGTTTGCTTATGATTGCATGAAACCTAGTTAGATCTTTTGTTAATGATGTGCGTGTTATGCTTATGAAAACTAGCTTCTTAATTGCAAAGCGAAGACATCTAGGGAAACACGGCTAGGTTAGAGGATACATGTGATTAGATCTTTATATCTAGATCACCTTTGGGTGGATTTTGAGTTAAGTGTTTAATTTATTAGATGCTTACACATTCCATTACGAGGATGACAGGTAATAAAATCTGAAAAGACAACTAGGGAGTAGTGCATGATTAGGTAAACACTTTTGTTTAACCATACGAGTTTTCCCCAACCTTTTACTTTTCTTGCATAGTTAGGAGTAGTGTAGTTAGTAGTTTAATCAAACCTCCTTTAAACCCAAGATTTACTTTCTTTCTATAGAATATAAAAACCCAAAAATAATCTCCCTTCAACCCTTAGACCCTAATAAGCATATAATTTGAGCCTAACTAAACTATTCCCCTAGAAAACAATAATAACCCCCCAAGTCTTGCCTATTCTACACTATAACAGTTAGGTACACTGCCTAGGTGTCACACCCCGCCAAGGCGAAAACACGAGGCATAACATCATGGATATCATCACAACACAACGGTGTCAAAAATAGAGAAACATTAAATGCATAATTAAGCAATAAAGATACAATGTGTCATGACAATACCGAAAACCAAAAGAACAACATCTTGTATTAATGAAAAAGGGTCTCACCAATACAAGAACAATATCGCACGAACCTAATAAAATCAAATAACATTCAACAAAATCCATGCAACAAACATAAACAAACTCAGGAGCGAACTCCAATGCAATCCTATCGGTCATTCTAGCCTCTTCTCTTAACCTCGGTATTCTCATGAAGCTCACCTGAAAATGATGCTTAAAACATCAACACAATGGTTAGTGAGAGTCATAGGTTTAAGACACGCAAAACAAACCTTTAAATCCAATTACTGTGATAAATAAAACATAACATAGCAGGACATACAGTGTACTATCATACAAGCTAACATGCAATCACATTCAATCTACATTGAGACGTTCACGCTTAATCCTCACATAAAACATAACAACAATGAGACGATCACTCTCACTCAAACAACTCACAGTAATAAGGCGATCACGCTTACTACCAATTAAATCCATAAATGCCATGAGACGATCACGCTCAAGCACAACAATT
>BQNB010007177.1:78901-94504 GCA_026074375.1 Tanacetum coccineum | reverse complement strand
TTACATGGTAGAGACTTGACACATAAGCCTCTTAATAACTAACAATGGGCCTAATACGCATATTGTTTAGTTCATTGTTTAGTTTAGTCAACTTTTAACCAAACAATATGTTAATACTTCCATCCAATAACTCTTTTGAATCCTTAGTGTTAGCAACAATATGCCTATTTACATAGTATGCCCATTTATGGTTCAAAACTCATATCATCACAACATACTGAAACTTTCAGTCTATTGACCTATTGAGCCCGTTTAATTGGTTTTCTTATCAGCTAACTTGTCTGACTTTACCTGTTTGGCACATTAATGATCAAATTCTATAGAAACACTTACCGAGAAATATGCATTCTTCAACGACCCTAGAAGTCTCTGGTCTTCTTTGGTTGCATCAGCTTTTTAAAACCAAGACCATTCAAGATTGTAGTCGGGCGTTCTTTAGCAGTAGATGCATCCATACTGGCACCACCACAACCATCCTAAATCCACAACCAATGATAAGCATTGATATTGAAATCTAACATCATCAGCCTAAAAATAAATCGTCTTATAGTCCCACTAATGGTCTGTAGCGCCAACATTAATCCAAAAACTTTCATCAACCGCTTAACATTTTTTACTTGTGTGGCGAACGAATCCAGGTTGTTATTTTCTTCAATGACTCATAATCATCGTCAACAAGAACCAAAATTGATAAACATACCATCAAGTAGCTGTTCGAATAGTGAGGCCTAATTTCACCCAACCTGCTAACAGATAAATTATAGTATCAAAGGAGTGACACTACAACAGAAATGGAATCTGTTTGATGGGTAGTTTACCTTCTCATGCTTCAACAATTAGCGTCCAGTTTTTAAAAAAATGTGAACTAAAAAACGATTGATATGCTATTATGAGCCGGGCCTGCCTTAGCTCGTGATCTTAAGATGTATCATACGTAGCTTGTAGCAGATACTACCACATTGGAATGTTATCGTAGCCTTGAGAAACGGGCTTCTTGTTAGCCCCCACACAGAGGGTATCTTGTTTGTCTCCATTGCTTGTTAAATTTCCCACAATAACCTGAATGAGTCACGCAAACAGAAGATTTTGTAAGCATATGACATGTGAATCAACATGAATGCGTTTTCTAAAAATCATATTTCATTAGGTTGTGTTTAAAATCATGAGGTCTAAAGCATATTATTGCCACAACCAAATTGCAAAGTAAAAACATAAAAACAAAATTATCTGATCTTTCTGAGGAGTAAGAGAGAGTACTGACCCTTAAACATGTTTGCCAATGGCGAGCCATATGAACCCACCATATGAAGGGGTCTATCCATCTCATCAAGCATGGAGTTATTAGCACCTTTGAGTATGATAACAACCTGCTAAATTTATCATTATAAAGAAAAAAAGACCTGACGTTTATAATTTACTAATAATAACAGGTGTTTGGTCGAAAGAACTTTTAAGAATATGTACAAACTACTACACCCTGAAACTTATCTTGCTAGAATTATTAATCTGCCTATGGTCGTATACATTGATTTTGAGGATAAAACAGTGACATCTTATGCTTTAGCTAGTTCTGAAGAAAGAGGGCAATTATTTATTAAAGCCAGAGCAAAAGTTTACAAAGGTCATATTGTAGGCATTCATCAGTGACCCGATGATTTATGCCTTAATATATGCAAAAAAGAAAGGTTCTACCATTAAGGTGTCCACAAAGATAAACCTTAGGTTTATATTTGTGGAAAAACATGAGCCGATAAACCTTAGGGGTTCGACGTAGCAGTGTTCGAATACAATGGGTTGTTTCATATTCTAAAAGTAGTATGCAATGCTTAGGGGGTGTTTGGGTAAGCTCATTTAAGAAGCTTATCAATTTTTACATTATTACATTTAGGTATTGCTGATAATAACTTTTAGGTAGTAAGATGAAACCAAACACCTTATGGTAATCAGGTTATTTAAGTTACATTGATAAGGTATTTTTGTTTAACTTATCCAAAATGACTTATATCTAACTAAATAAAACTATAATGAATCTCCTACATTGTAATTTGACGGTACTGTTTAAATAGCAATGTAGTATCATTAATATTGTATTTGGCAATCTGTGTAGGTCAAGTTCGCTTATCCATATTATGTTGTAGCAAAAAAACTAAAATCGACAAAATACATCGGACTCAAGAAGTCAAAGACCACTTTCTTGTTAGGCTTCACCAAACAAACCTTAGCTCATAAATAAAATAAAACAATTCTATTTGTATCTTTAACTATAAACATAGATTCAAGAAGTTACCAGTCAAAATGATAGCTTTTACATCATCCCTCCTCACAGGTTCTGCAAACTTTTCCTTTAACCCAACGTATGTAAGGAGAACTACCATTAGAGTTCGAACTCTAAAACATGCTAGTTTTTGTTATCAATCATCGCTGCATTTAAAACCCATAAACCAAATCAAAATAAAACCAATCAATCAAATTCTGATTTTATAAAAATCAAAAATAAAACTTTTCAATCAAGATAACAACCACAAACCTTTTAATACCTGATTACCTGCAAGCAAAGAAAAACACATAAGTAAAAACAGATGCAATAAAAGCACATACCTTCACCTGCTTCCTTATTAAAATCCAATGTTTAGAAGAAATAAATTGGATGATTCCTCATCTTCTTCTTTCCATCTTTAATTTTAGATATTAGGGTTATCAGGAATAATGATGGAGTGACGTTTTGTTGAGAGAATGTGTTGAGAGAGAGAGAGATGCAAGAAGGAGTGTGTGTAAGATAAGTGTAAAGGAGAGAATGGAGGAGAAGACACGTACCATGCTATGTGTTTTGTTGAGAGAATGTGTTGACAGAGAGAGATGCAAAAAACCCAGCTATAACAATCCGGTCGGGGTATGCGGTAAATCCGGCGGGTTCTAACGATTCCGACGGGTTGACCCATCGTCGGGAGGATTCTGGCGGGTTGCATTTAATGTTTTAATGAGCACGTTTCCCAATTTCTGCTCTTTGTATATAAAGGTATAAATTTTAATGCAATTATAGTAGATTTTAATTTAATTGAATGAGGATTTTTAATTTTTCACGGCTTTTGTATTGAAAGGGTTGTAAATTAACTTAATTTAAGTTCTTGATGTTTGTCAATGATAAAAGGTATAATCTGTTGTTTTTTAGATGTTTTTTAATATTTTCAGTAAAGTTTGGATTTAAAAACGTGTAAAATGAAACCCCAGTTACATTAAGTATGTTTTTTTATAGAATTATGATTTTTATTCATTTATATGTGATTTCCATGTTTTATATCTGATGGGTTTTGTATGTAATGTGTTTTTGTAGGATATGTTACGTGTCATACGGTTTATGATATTAATTAGATTCCGGAAGTTTTTCCACACATGTTTGTCGTTTTGATTCAAAAAATGAACCAGCAGCGGTCTAGGCTGTTTAGAGCAGCAAAAGACGCAGTAGATGCGGTATGCGCCTTGACTGCACCGCTCCTTTTGGTGCCGTTATCCATGACATGTGACGATGGTGACGGGCTCATAGGCTGCAAGATAAGCTGACACGTAGTATATTATATTATACTATTTATTTAAAAGGCGGTCCTGTTTGGCAATACACATCTTTACGTGGCAAATTATTGGATTTGCATCCACAACGGGTTAACCCTTATATTCTCTATTTTGAAGGTTAGCATGTGACTATAAACGGAATTTTTGGTTTGCATGCTTTACTGTCACGTGTTCGAGAAAACAGATAGAGGGGAAGAGGAGGCTATCGACCTACATTTGGCTTCACTTATAAACACAAATATTGGTTGCGATGAGTCTACGGGGGCGGGGGTTAAAACTGAGATTCTTCGCATCTTGGCGGGGCAAGTTACTACACTTGTAGCTATGGCGGACGTATCCTTTTTTTGGTCTTTTCCCTGTTTGAGCCTCATATACAATGTTGTCGACACTTTTTATAGTTTGGTTTATCAATGCTTACAACGTGCTTTGATTATGCTTGATGTCAGCTATGTTGTTGCTTGCTTTATACACGCTTTGACGCTTTCATTTGATTGTATGTGTGTGTCGTATTTGGGAAGATTCTGGTATGGGTTTTGTGTGTGAAAGAATTAGTATACAAAAAATGTTAACGATGTTGTGATGAGTTTCCATAAGATCGGTTAAAGCTAAGATTTTCCACAACTTGGCAGGGCAACCTTTGAGGTTTGCAGCCATGGCAGATGTATGGTACTTTGTTAATGTCTGGTTAGCGTTGTGTGATTATACAGTCTTTTCTAACTTGATGTAACAATTATGGGCGATGATGATGCTATTGAGTTTGTGATTGATGGATTGCATTAGGTGAAATCGACTTATATCTTGGCGGGGCAACACGTCATTGTGCTTGTAGCCATGGCGGGTCACATACCCTTTTCTCCTATTCCACACTCGCAAATCTGAGCCCATCGTTTTTGTCAGCCGTAATTATTGCATTTGTTCATTTGTTATTGGTCACGGTGACTGAAAGCAACCCATTCAATGATATATTTCTTAAACCACTTCTTTATGGCCAAATGATGAAGTTTGATGAAAACGGGAATGAAAATAGATTGGAACATATCATGGCGTTTTAGAAGGTAACGTATTTAACCATTTCTTAGTTGACTTCTTTATGTAATACATGCAATTTTGTGTCGCATTTTCTAGATAGCAAGAATGTAATAATGATATATATTCTATGGCTACATCATCTGAGCATGACCACAGATTAGGAGGTGTCCGTTCCATTGCAAGTGCGGCTAATCCTACGGTTGTTGAGGTATACACATGTTCTCCCATTTTAAGCATTCAAATAATCAAATAAAAAAGCAATAAGCCACTTTAGAGGTTGTTTTAGGTTGCTTTATGTAAAATGTATATCTAATAATTTATTTTTTTAAACGTAGATAAGTAGTTAGGATGTTTGGTTGGAAAAACTAAGCAGTTTTTAGTATGTAGTTTGGTTGTCTCAAGGGGGCTTGGGTGTTTGGTTCTGAGTACATTTTCATTTGTTTCATATTATAGTTTTGAAGTTTGCTTTTATACTTAGCTATTGTTTTTCTTATTTTTCGAGCATATGTCTTTCATAAATTTTGATTAGCTGTTATTGTAGTCGGTGTAGTTTAGACACTTTAGATCATGTTTTATGGTTACGTTATGAGTTAAAGTTGTCTCCTTTAATGACAGAAAACTAAAAAGAAGAGACAGTTGCAAGCCAATAGTTCCAAGGTTACCTCTCGAATCCGAATACCAAGTTTCTGTTTTTTTCCGTTTTATATTTGATATGTTTTGTTACTTCTAATGTTAATTTCAGTTGTGAATTTATAGGACGGTGGCGAATTTTACAAGGAAGAAAACAAGAGGAATAAAGGGTATGATAAATGTGGCGGTGATTAGGAATGTACCATCAGGTTGGACTCCTTGATAAAAAAAATCAAAAGTGGAAAAAAATACTTTTCGCTAAAAGAGGAATTTGTGCAAATCAAAACACTAGAATGCATTGTATGTATTGTTTTGATCAAGGAGGTAAGCACTAAATTTAACTTATATTCATTTAACTCTATGATTGATGAGGTGTCATTTTATACACTTTTTCATTGTCATTTAACCCTCAAAATCATGTAAATATGCCCAAATATTATACGTAATCGTTTCTTTTTATGTTTTAGCATTTGGAGGAAAAGCACGTGACTTGAGCTCGTTCGAGAATAAATTGGACAAAAACACAACACTTCAAGCTTGCGACTTCCATTCTAACGCCTTCACCAAAAGTGCCTAGAAAGTGGGGTTTTTAATCAAAGTTGTGATTTCTCAGACGGTGGAGACGGCATCAGAATTTTCTACTAATGTCGTTAGGATTGCATGGCGACGACGATAACACGAAGAGTGGCGGCATCAATCTAGCAGAAAAAGAGAACCCCATAGAAGATTCGGTAGGCTGAAGGCGTCAGGAAACCCTAGTGACGCCGTCAGACCTGATTTCCTTATCAATTAGTTTAGTTAGTAGTTTATCAAACCAACTTCTCAAACCCTAGATTTACCTGCTTTCTATAAAATATAAAAACACAAAAATAATCTTCTCTCAACCTCTAGAATTCTGTTAGACCGTGATCAAGCCTTCCCAACCTATTCTCCTAGAGAACGATAACAACCCCCGAGTCTTGCCTATACTACTACTACAACGGTTAGGTACTCTGCCTAGGGAGTTGTAAAACTTCTTGTAGAAGTCCCTTACGACAACCGCATCAAGTTTTTGGCACCGTTGCCCGGGAATAGTTAGGTTTTGATCATAGTTTAACATAGTTCTACTCGCTTGAATCCATTCAACTGAGATTTTAATTTCCGCATATTAGTTTTCTTATAGTCTATCTTTTCTTTATGTGTTTATTCATAATTTTCATTTGAATATTCCACTCTTCATTATGGAGAATGCGAATCCACCACCAACCAATAATCGTCATGTCCTACCAGCTGCGCTACGCGCACAAGCCATCCAAGAGCTCCACTAGCTACAAAAATTTTTGGCCTTCGTTGACTCTCGCCTAGAGAGTATTGAACGATTCCTTAACAACTTCGCCAGCTAACCTAATGAGACTAATATGAATAACCTTTAGTCTGATGATGAATCAGCTGACACAACCCTTGTTTCTCTCTTTCCTCATTCAGACAATGATTCGGATAACGGTGAAGTGCTTAATGAATTGGTTGAGTATGAAAATGTTAGACTTCTACGCCGAGAAAAAGCAATTAATAGTTTCGATGAGGATGACTTGGCATTCTAATGTATGATTGGATTTAGGAAGTTTGTCGCTTACTTTGACCCCTTCTTACCTATGAACGTTATTACGCGTAAAGCCTACAACACTATAATGGTAGAAGGATTAGAAAGTATAGGGAAAAACTTAGTTGCTGTTGTTAGGGATGTCTACGTGTTTGTAGGCAGCTTTACCTACATCACAGATTTTGCCTAGAAAGTGGGATTTTTAATCAAAGTTGTGATTTCTCAGACGGTGGAGACGGCGTTAGAATTTTCTACTAACGTCGTCAGGATTGCATGGCGGCGACGTTAACACAAAGAGTGGCGGCATCAATCTAGCCGACAAAGAGAACCCCATAGAAGATTCGGTGGGCTAAAGGCATCAGGAAACCCTAGTAACTCTGTTAGACCTGATTTTCTGTATATAAAAACCTTAATTTTCATATTTTAAGAGAGGAAAAATAGGAGGAACTTTAGTAGCAGCTATATTGGTTGAATTTTAGGGTTTTTAAACCCTTTTGTACTCATTGATACTCCATGTTTAATTGAATTGAAGTTCTTTTACCCTTTTAATCATTCAATATGTTTATGTGTTGTGTGATTAATTGTTCTTCAATTTCAATTATCATGCTTGGATAAATCTATATGTGTTTGCTTATGATTGCATGAAATTTAGTAGTTAAATCTCTTTTATTATTGCTTCTTGTTAGTGGTGTGCGCGTTAGGCTTTAGAAAACTAGCTATTTGATCTTCATATCATAGAATAGACGTCTAAGGAAAAGCAATTAGGTTAGATGATACCTGTGATTAGATCTTCATATCTAGATCACCTTGGGATGGATTCAGATTTAGATATTTATTGCGCGTGAATTTACTATTAGACGTGAGCGGTGTTTGCAGGTAACCACCGTCTAGGATGTCACGTAGATAGCAGACTTAACTAACCCGCTAATGAATTAGGGAATACTTACACATTACACTAACATGGGTGACGGACAATAAAATAAGAGAAAACAACTAGGGAGTAGTGCATGATTAGGTAAACACGTTTGTTTAACTATACGAGTTTTTCCTCCAATTTACTTTTTTGTAAAATTAGAAGTAGTTTAATTTAGTAGTTTAATCAACCCCCTCTTTAAACCCGAGATTTTACTTGCTTTCAAAAAAATGTAAAAACACAAAAATAATATTTCCCCAACCTTAAGACCTTAGTAAATATACAATTCGAGCCTACCCAAACTACCCGTAGAGAATGATAATAATCCCTCGAGTTTTGCTTATACTACGCTACAAGAATTAGTTACAATGCGTAGGAGGGTTGTAAAACTTCTACGTTGCGACCCACCGCATCAATGATGTTGTTATCTGCAATCTAAAAAATTAGTGAGTCGACAAGTCAAAAAGAGGTAACATTGTAATATGGGTCAGGAGTCAAATATCATGCTGCTATAAAAGGAGAGACTACCATAATTACGACTACGACTTATGGTTTATGTGGTTATCTTTGATCATTATGTCACTGCAGGTTTATTAGCACATTGCTTATAATTTGGTGATTTCGTGTTTGTTTGTAGTGATCAATGATGAAGAAAGGAAAGAAGACTGCAAGAGCTTGATCTACGAGCCACATCCCAAGACTTTTATGGTGCAACCACTACATGTTGTGTAGCAAAGAATGATTCATACTTGGGTGAGTCAATTTCTTTCATCATATTCATTTGTTAGGGAATTTATAATATTCCAATTTCAACAGTTCAAACCCTATTTATGAACATGAGTTGAACTTAAATTATCATTTATAATGGCCCAAACAGTACAAATATTTGAATTTGCTATATAAGGAATGGTTCAAATAGGTTTTATTGGTTAAAAGTTTCCAAAAACATATTAAATTGCCTACTTAACTAATATAGTAGACCAAGTCATGAAATGTATTAAAAAATGTTTTTCATAGTATACTATTTAGAATATTTAATACATTAATTATTTATTAAACCCAAAAAGTTAGAGACAAAAAGTATGTTTGGAGAGGGGCTTATTAGGGCTTATCGAGACTTCGGCTTTTAAAATAAGTTGGCTTATAAAATAAGTCTTGTTTATCACAAGGACTTATGAAAAGGCTTATAAGTCATAAGTCTCTATAAGCCCCCGCCTCATAAAGGGGCTAAAAACTTTAAGCTACGAGGCTTTTTCTAGAACTTAAATTACTTATATACCCACAAAAATATCTAACATATACCAAAAACTCATTTAATTATGTCATTTTTAGTAATTTTATAATAATAAGCCTCAACCTTAGCCCATTTTTCAAATGATGATGTGTCATTTTTTACACTATTTTGGGGTCATTTAACCCCCTAAATCGTGCAAATATCCCCAGATTATGTGCTTAATCATTTGTTTTTAGATTTTTAGCACTTGGATGGCATTTGGATGGGAAAAACTCATGACTTGGGCTCATTTGGAGAAGAAGACTGGACAAGTTTAAGGACTACACCAAATCTCTTGAAGAAGTATGCATACAAGCTTGTGAGCAGTGGAGACGGTGTTGACTTAGGCATATAGGACCGCCGTCGTGATCCATTAGTGCGACGTCAGTGATTTAGTGGACTGCGTTTTCTCAGGAACGTAGCCGACTTAGTGAGGATCTAGAACCAATCCACGTCAGTGACAACATCAGGATTACAACGCGACACCGTAGCAGCAATATCTCTGTATATATTAAACCGATTTTAGGGTTTCAAGTGGGTAAATTTGTATAATTTTTGGGGGATGAACCCTAGCTCTTGTAGCAGCTTCATAGGTCGTTTTTAAGGCCTCAAAACCCTATTGAACTACCTTGAATCCATGTTTTAATTCAAGTAAGGTTATTTATCATTAATCATTCAATATATTTATATGTTGTGTGATTGATCTATCTCTTTGCTTTCTTTATAACATGCGAGGCTAAACCATCCTTTATATTTGCTTATGATTGCTTGAAAGTTGGATTGTAGATCCTTTTATTCTTGCTTCTTGATTGATGATTGTGCGCGTTAGGTTCTAGAAAACCTGCTTTTATCTGTATCGCTGTCTAGGGAAATGCGAGTGCGTAGAAGGGATACCAACGAGTAACAGTCTTCATATTACCTTGCTCCTTTATATGGTTGATCCCTCTTAAGATATTTAACATGCATTTAATGTACTTTTAAGGGCCTTGTAATAGTCTCATACTACCTTACTTATGTGTTGCCCTAACGGAATATTAAATAGAGACGGCGGGTTCGTGTAATCCGTTCATGACCTTAGGAATAACTAACTTAACATTCTTCACAAGTGTGACAAGGTAACAAGATTGGTTCAGGAAGTGGTTCAACAAGTTCAAAGTTAGAAGCACGTGTATGCATCCAAGGGAAAATTTGTTTGGTTCAGTTCGCCAGAAAACTAAACGACGATTTTGAAAAAGAAAATGTTTAATTTTTTTTTTGAAAAACCGATCACGGAACAGCTTTAAAATCCCCGGCAGCGATGCCAAAAACTTTGATGTGTTTCAAAAGCTTTTAATTTATAAGACTAAAATTAGCAGTTTATGAAATGGAAACACACCCCGAGTCTTGCCTATACTACTACTACAACGGTTAGGTACTCTGCCTAGGGAATTGTAAAACTTCTTGTAGAAGTCCCTTACGACAACCGCATCAAGTTTTTGGCACCGTTGCCGGGGAATAGTTAGGTTTTGATCATAGTTTAACATAGTTCTACTCGCTTGAATCCTTTCAACTGAGATTTTAATTTTCACATATTAGTTTTCTTGTAGTCTATCTTTTCTTTGTGTGTTTATTCATAATTTTCATTTGAATATTCCACTCTTCATTATGGAGAATGTGAATCTACCACCAACCAATAATCATCATGTCCTACCAGCTGCGCTGCACGCACAAGCCATCCAAGAGCTCTACGAGCTATAGAAAATTTTAGCCTTCGTTGACTCTCGCCTAGAGAGTATTGAACGATTCCTTAACAACTTCGCCAGCCAACCTAATGAGACTAATATGAATGACCTTTAGTCTGATGATGAATCGGCTGACAAACCCTAATAACCAGAAAATTTAACAACATTAAGATTCTCTGCAAGATGGGTCACTTCATAAAAGACAAGCTTACAAAGATTTTAGAATCACCAAATCTATCGCTTACTTTGACCCCTTCTTACCGATGAACAATATTACGCATAAAGCCTACAACACTATTATGGTAGAAGGATTAGGAAGTAAAGGGAAAAACTTAGTTGCCGTTGTTAGGGGTGTCTACGTGTTCGTAGGCAGCTTCACCTACATCACATATTTTGTGGTATTGGAAGACATAGGAGAATTTATTCAGAAAAATAAGGCCGAAGTTGTAATGGGTAAACCTTTTAGGAAAATCACTAAACTCGAATACGATTGCGCTAAGGGATTAATGTCTTTCAATAGGGTCTTTGATAGTTCCACATTCAAAATGCCACGCACCATACCTAGGTTTAAACATTGGGGGCACGTATCATGGAGTAAGATCCCACCTATCCTTGTGCTAAATCAAAGAGATCTAACTAACGGGTTTAAGAATGCTTATGAAAAGAATAAATTTATGTACAAAAATTGCTTAAACCTGGGTCCCGAATACCAAGTGGATGAAAGTATGAAGGAATGGCTCATTCGGGGACACGTGAGCATTCATGAAGTCACCTAAGGACGTATGACTTCGAGTCTAGCTACAAGACTCGTAAATAAAGAAAAGCGTTTTTTGGAAGGCAACCCAATATTTACTTTTCCCTCACATTAGGAGTGTCTTGTGTTTTAATTCTTTATTGTTGTTTTATTATGTTTGAATTATTTTGTAATCATGCTTTGTTTGTTTGTAACTTTGTCTTGTTTGCAATCAAAGGTATTTTGCAACAAAAATAAGTGTAGGGGAAATATCTGGTTGTTAGTACCAAATTTAAACATTTAAAATAAATTGTTTAGATTAATTTGCGTCAGTTTCGAGTCATATGATTGAATTATTAATTCTCAGGTTGTTACAGCATTTTGTACAAGAAAATAACTTATAAGAATGAGTGCAGGAAAATTTTCATCAAAACGAAAAATGAGTTTTCATAGGGTGTGGAGACGGCGTCACGAGTTACACGCGACGCCGTCACCACGACACTTGTGACAGGGTCAGGATATTCCTGACAGCGTCAAATGCCCAGTTACAAGAAAACTTGAAAATTTAAGTATTTTTGAAAATAAAACTTGTACAACACTTAAGAAAGTTTTAATTCTTTTATAAACCTGCAAAATCATGAGTTAACAATTCTCTCATCCTATCTTTACTACTTTATAGAGTCAACCCTAATTTCACACTGTATATTATTATATCACACATTTTATGCTTGGTGTAGTTGTCTTTGTCTTTGATTACAGGTTATATTTGATGAGAAAAAGCTTGGAAGTTCTTAGGAAGTTTCATTGTATGATTCTTGAAGGACGATTTAACTAGTCATCGCATGTTTCTTCTCCATTATTGAGCAAACCAGGGGAGTACTAGTTTCTTACTTGTTTTCTTTTCCTTTTAATTCGTTCTTACGGGTACTTCTATAGAACATTGAGAACAATGTTCAACTTAAGTGTAGGGGGAAAATAAGCCTTAGAAATTATTCTTTTATTTGCCATTTGATTTGTCCTTGAAATGATGAGGTAATATATCGAAACATAGCATAAAAAGGTAATTTTGACCAAAATTTAAATTTTTTTATGACACATAGCGACGAAAACCGAGTATTAATAGCGTCTCATGGATAGGAATGTATATGACTAGCACAAAAACCCTCAGAATTCCACCTAAAAAATGTAAAGTTCGCCTTTAGATCTATAGGAATTCGGGTATCTATTATTGATACCCAAGATAGTTTATACCTTTAGCTTTCTCGAGTTAAGGAGTGGCAGTCATATGTGTCTATTTCGTCATTACGAATGTGTATGTGTGGTCTTTGTCGCCTTTTCTGGAGCATTGGTATCGGTATTAAATTATATGAGTGTACCGATAGTATATTAAATTATATGACTTGTTTTTGTGATGCATTTCGAGACCGCATAGTAAGTATTAGAATTTGCTAGATAAAAGGCACTAGGATTAACCCATGTTTTAAACATGTAATTGTTATGATGGTCACACTGATCATATAACTATCCTACACCCTTGTCATGTACTCATTTTTAGTGCAGGATACCCCTAGTACAACCCTCTGAGCCTATCCTTTTTCACGGTTCTCGTAATTTTCTGGTGGATTCTAGATTATTAATGTAGAGCATTGTTAACCCTTAAACCAATCGTTACACCCAAATCACCTTAGCCTACCTTATATGTACTCACTTTTAGTACATTATTGTGTTTAACCCAAGTTAATTATTTGAGTACACGGTTGCTAAGTCCTTATCCTTGTAAATAGCTATGAAATAACCACTTACAAATCATAAAACCATAATCCCAAAAAACATATTATACTCTATACCTTAGGACCTCCTTTTATACACTAAAGAGTCCTAGTCGATTTACAATATATTCCTAAGACTTAGAATATTCTCTATGATCTATTCTATACATAACTAATACTTATCACGTAAGTAATCTTGATCTCTAAAGAATCTTTATCCTTTCTTCTGTCTTTATCCTTTCTCTGACAGTAGAAACTCTTTCAGCAGTCTTAATCTTTGAGCAGTAGTAACTTATACACCAGCAGCATTAACTGAGCAACAGTAACTCTAAGATCATCAAAAAGTATTTTAATCCCAACAATCCTCCCCTAAACTTGATATTCTTCTTCAAAATCTCAAGTTTCTTCATTGAAAGCTTCATTAATCACCAGGAGGATGCTTCCAAACACTTCATTGATTTTTAACTTGTTTTGTCATGGATTTAAGAAGATGATATGCCATTTCACTAAAATGATCACATTGAAGCTTCTTGTTTAACATATCGGTAATTATAGCAGGTGTAAGATGATATTTCTTTTCTACCAAAATTGAGGTCGATCGTGCTAAAGTCGATGTTATCGCTAAGCTCCCTCACCCGACTACCGTTAAAGGTGTTAGGAGTTTCTTAGGTCATGCAGGTTTTTACCGACGATTTATCCAAGACTTTTCTAAGATTGCTAGACCAATGACTCACCTTCTTGAGAAGGAAACACCGTTTGTGTTTTCTAAGGATTGTATTGATGCTTTTCAGACTCTTAAAAAGAAGCTTACCGAAGCTCCAATCTTAGTTGTCCCGGATTGGAACCTACCTTTCGAACTCATGTGTGATGCAAGTGATTTCGCGATTGGTGCGGTTTTAGGACAACGAAAGATGAAGCACTTTCAGCCTATACATTATGCTAGTAAGACAATGATAGAAGCTCAAATTCATTACACTACCACGGAAAAGGAAATGCTTGCCGTTGTGTATGCTTTTGAAAAGTTTCGGCCATATCTTGTCTTATCTAAAAGCATAGTGTATACGGATCACTCGGCTTTAAAGTACCTTATGAACAAACAAGACGCTAAGCCGAGGTTGCTCCGGTGGGTTCTTCTCCTACAAGAATTTGATATCACCATCCGTGATAAAAAAGGAAGTGAGAACCTTGCGGCAGATCATTTATCTAGACTTGAGAATCCTCATAAGGATGTGTTAGAAAACAAGGACATAAATGAACATTTTCCTTTAGAGACTCTTGGAGTTATTTCTAGTGAGAGTACCTCATATGCAAATTACCATGTAGGGAATTTTATCATCAAAGGAATGTCAACTCAACAAAAGAAGAAGTTTTTTAAAGACGTTAAACATTATTTCTGGGATGATCCCTATCTTTTTCATACTTGTGCGGATCAAATCATTCGAAGGTGTATGCATGGGCAAGAAGCTTTTGAAATCCTCAAAGCTTGTCATGAAGGACCCACCGGGGGCCATCATAGTGCCAATCTCACCGCTCGAAAAGTATTTGATGCTGGTTTCTTTTGGCCGACAATATATCGAGATGCCCATACAATGATCAAATCTTGTGATACATGTCAACGACAAGGAAAAATTTCACAACGAGATGAAATGCCTTAAAACGCTATCCAAGTTTGTGAAATCTTCGATGTATGAGGTATTGATTTCATGGGACCATTTCCTTCTTCACGTGGGAATAAATACATCCTCGTAGCCATTGATTATCTTTCAAAATGGGTTGAAGCAAAGGCGCTCCCCACAAATGATGCTAGAGTTGTAGTAAAGTTTTTGAAGTCTCTTTTTGCCCGATTCAGAACACCTAAAGCTATTATAAGAGATCGTGGGACCCATTTTTGTAATGATCAGTTTGCTAAAGTAATGTCTAAGTATGGGGTCACACATCGTCTTGCTACCACTTATCATCCTCAAACAAGCGGTCAAGTGGAGGTGTCCAATCACGGTTTAAAACGTATTCTAGAAAGGACGGTTGGATAAAACCGTGCCTCATGGTCCGACAAGCTAGACGACACTTTGTTGGCATTTCGTACTGCTTTTAAGAAACCAATTGGTTGTACACCTTACAAGTTAGTTTACGGAAAATCTTGCCATTTACCTATAGAGTTAGAGCATAAAGCATATTGGGCTTTGAAACATGCTAACTTCGATCTTAAAACCGCGGGTGATTACCGTAAGCTTCAACTTAATGAACTTAATGAGCTTCATGATCAAGCTTACGAGAATTCTTTGATTTATAAAGAGAGGACGAAGAAACTTCACGACTTAAAGATCAGAAACCGCATTTTCAATGTTGGTGATCGAGTTTTACTCTTCAACTCTCGTCTAAAGATATTCTC
>BQNB010007177.1:55715-78403 GCA_026074375.1 Tanacetum coccineum | reverse complement strand
AAATTAAGTGGGTCGACTCGCTAACCCGTTTAAGATTCTTTCGTATGTTAAAAATTATTTATATATTAATTTTTTTTGGGTAAAGAATTATTTATTTATATATTATTATAAGTGTTAAATGGATTAAACGGATCGACCCGCAAACCCGTTTAACATGTTTAACCCTTGTAATGTGCCAACGTTTATATATAAACATGTTAAATATATTAATCCGAAACCTGTTTAACCTATTCAACCCGTGTAACCGATTTAACCCATCAACCCAAGTATATATACGGGTTAAATGGGTCAGGTTCGGGTTATGTGTAAACAGGTTAGAGTTATGTGTAAATAGGTTAGGATTGACATAGCTAAGCCGAATATATAAATGGGTTAGGTTCGGGTTAGGGTTTTCTGACCCGTCAACCTGTCAACCCAAACCCGACCTGAATTGTCACCCCTAATTACAAATAACTTAAAAATAATTTAAATAAATTAAATAGATTTATAAATGATTTGAATTAATTTAAATCAATTAAAAATCTATTAGAAAATGTAATCATGCGGTTATGATGTTGGTGAATAAAGGTGAACAAGATCATTTGGTGACTTGGTGTCTGTTTGGTCTCTATGTTTGATGTTTGGGTGATGTACCAGAGATATGAACCGTATTATCATCCGGGGTGGTTTGTTTTGGTATTTGATTTGTTCTAACTTTTAGGAGAGTATAGTTAGTTGTACCAAGGTATGGGCTAATTTAAACATTTTTCATTATGATGTAATATGTTCTTGTTATTAATACATGCTCCTTTTTAACAAAACAAGAATACTGATGTAGATATTTTATGTGGAAAGATGATTTTGATCAGATCCGTGTTAGTTCTTCTCCTGGACATTCAGCACATCAAAGTTTTTCTCTAAGACCTTCACCACAATATCCAAGTTATTCTTGGGTACCTTTTAGATATGAACCAACAGAGTGCTCAAACTGCAAGGTCAAAGATCTAAAGATAAACAAGCTAAAGACAAGAATAAAGATTTTGGAGGCAAGACTGGAATTAGAAAGGCATCCCGAGGACCACGCATGTCCTTTAGGTGTAATATTTTATGAGCTTTTAGATATAACATACAAAGAGAATAATAAAGCGATGACGTTTATTACAACCAACATTCCCTATTTATTGTGGTACGAGGTTGACTTGTGAGTGGGTAGTGGAAGAGTACATCATTTATTTAATGTATCTATTCTTTGAAACATTCCAACTTCACTTTGGAGAACAGTTCTAACAACTATTCAAAATATATTCACCAACTAACAATCTATTCAATATATATTCACAAATCGTGCTAGGTCTTGATTTAATTCGAAGAAAAGCTCTTGATCCCGCCCTTTTGCTTTATCGAATTTATCTAAATAAGCTCAAAACTAAATCAAAAAAGCCACGTAAAATAGCAACAAGGACTTTGAGTAAGCAATAAGCACGTAAACGAATCAAATGCCCAATCGAATAAGCTCATAAAAGTTTGATCTAGTAATATTAGCTTACTTAAATCCAAATAAGCTAATTAGAAGCTTATCTTAACAGAAAATATGAGCTTCTAATCAAACAAAAACGATAAAAGTACAGAAATAAGCTATACTCGAGCTTCTTATAGCTTATTATTTTGAAAAGTGTTTAAACCTTTTGAGAATGAATCGATAGAGCTTTGAGAGCTTTTAGGAGTCACTTTCTAAGCTTTTAAGAACTTTTGATAATAATAACTTGCGTTAATAAGCACGAAGATACAGCTTATTGAATAAGCTAACACAAAAATGAATTTTTACGAGAGAATAAGAAAACGAAAAGCTAAATGAGATCTTCAACGAATATTAAACCATTTTTATTACATCATCATAATAAGCTTGTGAAATAAGCTAGTACAATAAGCACAAATTTTAGAAATAAGCTACTACAAAACTAAAATAAGCTAAAAACTTAATACTAAAACTAATAAAACAAAAATCCTACCTGTGTAAAAAATGAGGGGAGCGGGGTGCTTTATATAAGGTGAGAATGGGAAGAAGTGTAAATTCATCCTCGTTTTTCCGTGCTCTTTCCAATGGCATGCTCGGGGACTTTCATGGCTTTGTCTTGATTTTGAATAATAGGCACTCTTGATCGCGACGAACCCGTAATTACCCGTTTTTGCTCCGTTTTCAATCATTTTTGCCTGCAAGACATAAAAATACCAAACAAACATATTTGCAAGATAATTATCCATATTTTAGCATTTTTAGTCCGATTAATAGTGTTTTACGGGGTATAAACGATGTGCGTTTTAGCGCACATCAAATTCCCCACATTAAGCCATTGCTGGTCCCACACGCAATGTAAATAAAACAAACCCAGAAATAAATAATTTTATCTCCTTTTAACTTATAATCCCTCACAATCAAACAAGAACATAAAAGGTCCATTAAGAGGGTTCAAAAATTATTTATTTCGCAAACACCCCCCGTTTTAACCGTTTATTTAATAATAAAACTAAGATAAAAATTTTATAAAATTTATTTAAAAGGCTTTAAGAATAGGAGTTCATCATCCTTGATTTTTCGCGATCCCCAAACTAAGCTTAAAACGAAATCACAATCAAATATAAGATTAGATGTTAACACTACTCATAAATGCTAATTGTGTAAACGCATCTACTTTTTGCTCCCTTATTCCTAATTTCCTCAAAGGATTTTATTATTATTATTGGCGACAAATAAATTAAATCCTTATTTTTATAAAGTAAACCCGGTTTAGACCATTAATAGTTTGAAATCATTTCCTAAAGAGACGATATGGTGAGAATAAGGTCCACATTAAGGTTTTAATTTTGCATGATTTAGAGGTTATCCTTTTTATTTCATCCGAAACAACTCAACTACGAGTCCAGAGACGGAGGCTTTATTTAGATAACCCCGGAGTCAAAATTTGGCTTTATTATTAACATTATTATTATTGCAACATTATTAAACCTCGGTCCTTTAAACAACTGACACATCGGTATGCGAGCCGACCATGGTCCAGGAGTCTATTTCCCCGCAACACTGACAAAACCTCGATGTGTACCTTAATTTCACCAGAAGGAATCTCTACGAAGTGATTTAAACTAAGAATCGCAAAAACCTAAAGTAACTTTATTTATTTAACAATTATATAATGTCTATTAAGCTGGTGGGAGCAAAAAGCCATAATTAACCTCTATGAGCTTTAAAGATATCCAACTAATCCACGCTTAGCATCAAACTTATATTTAACTCTATCATTTTTCGTTCTTTGCAAAACTTTAAAGTTAAGCAAACGCTTAGTCTTAAAAAGCTAAGGGGAAAGCTAGAGTTTAAAACTCGATCAAGTCAAAAGCTACCTAGATCTACGGGCCTACTTATTTATATATTTTTATATTTTCATCATTTTTATCCATTTTTTAAACTATAAATAGAACAATAAAAATTTAATTTTTTTGGCTAAAACGGGGTTGCAAGGGACACAACAGGCACAAGCAAGATCATATTTCAATAGAAATCCCCCCAAACTTAGATCCGAACATTGGCCTCAATGTTCAAAATTGTTGGGTTTTACCCTTACATTTAAAGACGAAAAAGGCAAATGCTAGTAATTCCAAGTGTGAAAAGGAAAATACAATATATATATATATATACATGATCATGATTAAGGATTCCATAATAAGCAAAAGATTGATGACCGGACAATTGGATGATTGAAAACAAGCACGGGCCTTTATGATCTTAAAGAATCCTGCAAAAACGGAACCACACACCAAAGAAAGAAGCACACCCCCACACTTGGGTTATAAAATCACACACTCTTATTATTAAGAAAATAGAAAGAAAAAAAACACGGGTTGCCTCCCGATAAGCGCTTGTTTTTGTACGAGTCTCTAGCTTGACTCTCCCCGAATTTCTTTGTCCTTGGGGTGAAAACTGACCGAATATTCGATCATCAATGAAATTTCTCTTAAGATAAGATATTTATTGATCATGAAATTATTACTCAGAAGATGTGGAGTTTTTCTTATAAAAGAGAAAACTTCATTGATAAAGAAGATCCCAGGATCGACGTTTTGGTCACCTAACTTGAATGAATCAGATGAGAGGGATCCAAAATGATCCTCAAGAGAAAATAGGTCCAGATAAAATGATAAGCGAGAAGAATTAACCATGCCATGATGAATTTGGTGAAGAATTATGTCTTGCATTGACTTATCAAGGGTTAATTCTTCAAACAGAGATGGGATTTGAATGGTACTGTGTACCTCATCCATTATGGTCTCTGTTTCATGCCCATCACAATGCTCGTTCTGAATATTAAAAATCTGATTATCATAATTCAAAGTGTATTTAGAATCGAGCTTAGATGGATTAGTGTATGAAGTATCATACGAATCAAATAAAAAGAGTCAAGAGAATCTAGGGGTGTCACGGATACCCTTGGGATTGGAATAGAGTCATCACTATCCTTTAAAGGATTTAATTTTATTTCCTCGTCCTCCATTAAAAAGGTATCGGGTGGTTCCCCTATAAGAGTATAGATCTCTGACTTATCGGCTTCTGAAGGTTCGTCCTTTAATAAATTTTCAAGAAAAAAGATATCTCCCTCAGAATCATAAATTTCATTATCAATTTCAAGAAGTTTTTCGATTAAAGACTTAGTCGTGCTAGGTTCATCATCTTTAAGCTCTTTAGGAGGGAGATCTCTCGGGATTTCATCGTTTAATAATTCATCTAGAAAAAGAATATCTCCTTCCGAGTCATAGATGCCATTATCAATACCCGGTGGTATCGAGTCATCTAGAGAAAGAAATGCGTCGGTCTCCTCCAAAAGTAAGTCAATTTCCCTGAAGGGAATAAGAGAAGGGGAGAGAGACTCAACGATAGAGTCAGGAGAAAGAGTGGGACTGCCACTCAAAGAATTGTTTTCAATAGGAAAATTATCGCACAAAGAATCAACAATATCAATACGATAAACAAAATGGTCGACACGTCCCGTAGGATTCTCTAAAGCTTGAAAATTTTCTACTTGAAGCCGACATGGATATGGAATCGGTGGCTGATAAGGATTACGCTTCGGGTCTTCCTCGGGTTTTGATGCGGACAATGGTGAAGTTTCTGGAGGTGGGACAAGTGGTGTGCTCTTAGAGCTTGCAATTTCCACCACTTCTGTTATGGTCTCCGGTTCTTGATCCTTGAGAAAATTAGAATGAGAAAGAAAAGATCCATCCAATGTTAATCCATCCATACTAGTAATCACTTTAAGCTCAGCAGGAGGGTTTGTGTTGCTCAGCAGCACACACGATTGCCTCTCTTGAAAATTTTCTTCCATTTGACCCATTTGATTTTGCATTAACTGATTCGAGGTTTCTTGATTATGGTCATAATTTTCTCTCATGCTAGCAAAATGATACTCAAGAGTTTCGACTTGTTTAGTAAGAACGGTAATGGCATCAATTTGAGTTGAGGTAACACCACTACTCGAAAGTTGAGGTTTATTTCTACAAGTTCGAACTCTGGCTTTATTCTCAATAATGGTTAAGGCATCTTGAGTAGTTCTTGTCATTAGATTTCCACCCACTGCCGTATTGAGAGAATCTTGATCAGATTGACACAACCCGTTATAGAAAAAATCAATTTGGTGAAGGAGAGAGAATTCGTGATGAGGACATTTCCTTAATAAATCTTTGAATCTCTCCCAAGCTTCGGTAAACGTCTCACCGAAAACTTGTTGAAAGTTCGTGATTTCTTTTCTAAGCTCTCTGGTTTTAGAATAAGGGAAAAATCGATTCAAGAACTTTGATACTAAATCATCCCAAGATGTGATAGAATTGGGAGGTTCGTTCTCAAGCCATGTCTCGGCTGCTCCTTTAAGAGAAAATGGGAATAAGATCAACTTCACCACATCATCAGGCACTTGGTTTAGTCTTAGAGTTCGGGTTATTTGGTAAAATCTCCTGATGTGTGAATGAGGATCATCATTTTCAAGACCAAAGAAAGGATTGTTACTTACGAAATCAAGTAACTCGGTTTTTAGTTCAAATTCGTCTGCTAGAACGGCAGGAACAACGATAGCATTCTCAATACCTACGATATAGTATACGGAGTAAGCTCTTCCGATCGGTCTCCCAAATGAATCGGCCATATGGACTCTTCAGTGTTCTCGTCCCAAGTCCTTGTATACAATCATGAAAACGATTATCGGACTCGGATTCTTCTACTTGACGAAATTGTAAACTTTTCTCGGGATTGGGAAAATGTAACTCGATTTGGTTCGAAGAAGATTGCACGCTTATGTACCAAAAGTAAAACGGAGAAATTTGGTGTTTCATAAGTTTTAGAAACTCTTTGTAAATCTTTATAATCCTTATTTTTATATTTATTTATAAAAGAAAAGGAAAAAATAAAATAAAAATGGAAAACATATTTTTTATTATTTATTATTTTATTATTATTATTATTATTGGATTTTTATAAAAAAAATATAATTAAATAAAAATATGTTTGGTATTTTTTAAATTTTTTATAAAAGAAAATAAAATAGAAATAGAAAATATTTTTGGATTTTTATTTATATAAGAACGAAATTAAACTTTCAAAAGAGAAATGATCTTCAAGGCATTCACCGCGAAACAAAACGTGATGATCGTAACAAAACCTCCCCGGCAACGGCGCCAAAAACTGATTCGCACGAAACGTGCTTGTCGAGTAATATAATAGTATAGTAATTCCCATAGGATGTGAAAATTGCTTGAGGGCAAACAATAATCAATCTTCCGGAGTCGAAGTCCCAATGAGGTTTGAATTGAACAAATCACGATTATGTTTTCGAAGTATAATGCTTGATTATCTTTTAATGTTTTTGATTTTAAAACTATTTTTTAATTCTAAGAAAATTATACTAAACAATTAAACTACGAGAATTATATTAAAATGATCTAAAAGATTATTAAAATGTAAATGCTTGCTAAGTGATGTGAAAAAGTTTATTAAGTGTGAATTAAGGTTCATTAACGAATTAACGTCCTTAGAAAAGATAGCTATCTCACTACGTTGGCTTATTTTGACAAAAACCTCTTAAAAATATATTATTTGCTAGATGTGTAGTTTAACTATTTTTCCGGATTTTGCCCTTTAAAATATTTAAACCACAAATCTAAATAATCCAAAATTATTAATCAATAAAATATTTTTCAAATTCACACTTAATTCCCAATTCACAATTTCACTTAACAAGCACAATTTAACTACTTGCTACTCATAATGATCAAATACGCAAAACAAGACATTTTTAATCTAAGCTACACTAATATATTGAAAAAAAATAGAAAATGGAACCGAATTGGAGACCTGCAATTAAACGAATACCACCCGATTTATTTAGCTAAAACAAATAATCAAATTCGGTCTAGCTAAATAAACCCTTAAGCTCCGCGCCTCGTGAGTTGACCGGTACCAAAAAGTCGAACAACAAAACAAATTAAAATGTTAACAGTTAACATGGTATAACCAATTTGCAAGTTCTGTTATAACACTAGGCCCAATCCTAATTCAATTTTCCAACAGATCTCAATCCAACGTGGCCCAATTCAATTAAAATGGCCCAAACAACAACTACAAGGCCCAGTTCTAATTTCTATAAACCAAACGCAACAGATAATCAAGGACGAGTGAAAAAAACATGAATAAGCTAAACTAATAAGCCTAAGCACAAATAAGCATTCAGAATAAGCTTCAAACACTAATAATACTGGATAAGCAACTCTTAAATTCGAATTAAACTTTTAGAACTTGAAACCACAACAATAAGCTAAACGTTTTTTTAAGCTAGTACGAAATTTAAGATAAAACTTTTTAATAAGCCAAGATCTAAACGAAATAAGCACTAGATTAATCAAATAAGCAAGCGAGACTTAGCAACCTACATACGAACAAAGAGATAAGCATCCTTAAAATCCAAAACTTAATAATAAGCAAAATGATTTCGAGATCTAAATCTTAAGCGACAAGATAAGCAAGATACTAAACTAAATAAGCTCAAAACTAAATCAAAAAGCCACGTAAAACAGCAACAAGGACTTTGAGTAAGCAATAAGCACGTAAACGAATCAAATGACCAATCGAATAAGCGAATAAGCTCATAAAAGTTTGATCTAGTAATATTAGCTCACTTAAATCCAAATAAGCTGATTAGAAGCTTATCTTAACAGAAAATATGAGCTTCTAATCAAACAAAAACGATAAAAGCACAGAAATAAGCTATACTCGAGCTTATTATAGCTTATTATTTCAAAAAGTGTTTAAAAACTTTTGAGAATGAATCGATAGAGCTTTGAGAGCTTTTAGGAGTCACTTTCTAAGCTTTTAAGAACTTTTGATAATAATAAGCTGCGTTAATAAGCACGAAGATACAGCTTATTGAATAAGCTAACACAAAAATGAATTTTAACGAGAGAATAAGTAAACGAAAAGCTAAACGAAATCTTCAACGAATATTAAACCATTTTTATTACATCATCATAATAAGCTTGTGAAATAAGCTAGTACAATAAGCACAAATTTTAGAAATAAGCTACTACAAAACTAAAATAAGCTAAAAACTTAATATTAAAACTAATAAAACAAAAAGCCTACCTGAGTAAAAAATGAGGGGAGCGGGGTGCTTTATATAAGGTGAGAAGGGGAAGAAGTGTAAATTCATCCTCGTTTTTCCGTGCTCTTTCCAATGGCATGCTCGGGGACTTTTCACGGCTTTGTCTTGATTTTGAATAATAGGCACTCTTGATCGCGACGAACCCGTAATTACCCGTTTTTGCTCCGTTTTCAATCATTTTTGCCTGCAAGACATAAAAATACCAAACAAACATATTTGCAAGATAATTATCCATATTTTAGCATTTTTAGTCCGATTAATAGTGTTTTACGGGGTATAAACGATGTGTGTTTTAGCGCACATCAGTGATTTTTTAATGGCGGTTCTTCAGTGTCGAATTCGAATTCAGAGTTTTCTTCGGCGGTCATAGCAATGAATTCATCGAATTCAGCAAAGAGTTTTTCTTCGGGGATGGTTCCTTTGATGGAATGAAGGATTTTACTACCTTCATCGAGAAGAGCATCGAAATCTTCTTCTAATATTTCATCGATAACGTCAATGCTAAAACATGTATCATCGTTTGAATAGGAGTGTTTCATTGCAGAATCCATATGAAAAGTCATACGTTCAGTACCAACTCCAAGATTGAGTTGTTTTTGCTTAACTCGAATTACTGCATCGGCAGTATGGAGGAAAGGTCTCCCTAAGATTAGAGAAACTTTACTGTCTTCTTCCATTTCGAGAATAACGAAATCTAATGGAAAGGTGAATTTGCCAACATTAACGAGCATATTTTTATTCCAACAGAGTATTGGAATGATTTTTTGAGCTATTCTATTTCAACAAGAAAAAGCGACAAAACCACATATGCACGATCAAATGCATGAACGCGACATACATGATTGCTTATTCCTTAACTCGAGCAAGCTAAAAGTAAAACTATCTTAGGTATCAAAGATGGATACCAGAATTCCTAAAGATCTAGGGGCGAACCTTACATTTTTAATGTGGAATTTTTGAGTGGTAGGGTTTTTTGTGCTAGTCATATAATACCTATCTATGAGACGCTAATAATAATTAGTTTTCATTGATATGTGCCATAAAAAAATTTAAATTTGGGTCAAAATTACCTTCTACGCTATGTTTCGGTATATTACACATTATTTTAAGGACAAAGCAAATTGCAATTGAATGAATAGTTTCTAATGCTTATTTCCCCCTACACTTGGATTGAACATTGTCCCTAATGTTCTTAAAAGTACCTGAATAAATGAATAAAGGGGAAGAGAAAAAGTAAAAGAAACTAGAACTCCCCTGGTTTTTCTCAATAATGGAGAAGAAATGTCACACCCCCTAACAGGGTCCTGTCAGAATAGATAACTGGGGGCGTGACGTGTCATGGATATCATAAACACATGGTACAAGAACGACCTCTAAAGGGTACGGTTGAAACCATATTAGTCAATATAATTAATGTTATTTATTAGTCATTCCTTATTTATTAGGCCTAGTTTTGTATGATGGGTCGAGCCCATATGCTCTTTAGAATATTCCCTGGATGTCTACATATTGTGTTTGATTTTGGAATAATAATCAAGGAAATCATTATCCTCTAATATGGTAATCAGAGCAAAACTGATCCTCTCTTAACTTCTCTCTAAATAGTCCACCTTCACCCTAAAATCTTTGTATTTCTCTCGTATGATATAATGTTCACATGTACCCTGGCCCAATACGTGGCCCACAAGACTAATGTTTCTCAACAGTTTACACCAAAAATGCATTACAGATTACCGCATCCCGGTCAAGGTATACTCGGTCCCGCTCTGGCTATTAATTCATCCCAGCCTACTACTCTACCAAGTGCGTTTAGCATTATGCCGTCGCAAGACCCGACTTGGCACATGGATACATGTGCCTCTTCTCATTTAAATTTTAATGCAAGTAATTTAAGTACCATTTTTTATAAACGCCTATTTCCATCTGTTCACGTTGGTGATGTCAAGTCTATTATCGTCACCAACACCGGCCATAGCATTATTCCTTCTCATCATCGCCCACTTCATCTTCACAATGTTCTTGTAACCCCCAATATAATTAAAAATCTCATTTCTGTTTGTCAGTTCACTAGGGACAATAATTTTACTATTTAATTTGACGCCTTTGGTTTTTCTGTGAAGGATTACTTAACTCGTCATATCCTCCTTCGTTGTGACAGTTCGGGCGATCTCTATTTCTTTTCTCTCGACAAGTGCTTCCACATGGCATCAATGCCTCGGATATCTGGGTGATCAAGTGATACGTTCGCTTGTCTATAGTCGTTTTATTTCATGTAATAAAGAAAAGTCTGCACATATTTGTCACGCTTGCCAACTTGGCAAACATGTGAAGCTTCCCTTTCATAGTTCGGATTCTATTGTTGAAAATTGTTTTGATATTATTCATTCTGATTTATGGACATCTCCCATTATTAGTTCTAATGGTTTTAAATACTATGTCTTATTCCTTGATCATTTCTCTCATTATCTATGGATATACCCTCTTCGTTTAAAGTCTGACATGTTTGATAAATTTTTGCACTTTCGTAATTATGTTAAAAACCAATTCAAATGCGAAATAAAAAGCTTCCAATGTGATCATGGTGGTGAGTTCGATAACAATCGACTTCACACCTTCTTTTTCCAAACATGGCATTCAACTTAGATTCTCTTGCCCCAAAACATCCCAACAAAATGGCAAGGCGGAACGAATGATACGAACAATCAACAATATCATTCACACATTACTTTTTCAAGCACACCTTCCCCCGCCTTTTGGGTCGAGGCTCTCCATATGGCCACCTATCTACTTAACCCTCTATCGAAATTCATAATCAAATACCTTATACTCGCCTTTTTAACAAACCACCCAATTACTCTCGCCTACGAATATTTGGGTGTCTATGCTTAACCCTTCACCTTCACGTACACCACACAAACTTTGCTCCAGAGCCACCCCTTGTTTTTCTGGCTATGACCCCGCTTACCATCGTAGTTCTTGATACCTAGACCTCAAAACAAATAAAATTATCCTCTCTAGACACGTCACTTTTGAAGAAACCCAATTTCCATACCGTTCTATGACACCCTCCTCCCCGCCTTCTTACACCTTCCTCGAACTCACACCTTCCCCCCTCTTAAACACCCTTACATCAGCCCCTATACCTCCCGTCACAACTCACAAAACAACTCGGCCCAACAATACGACCATCCCTAATGCGGAGCCCAACACCCTATACGCCCCAACACCCTAAGGCCCAACTCCTACCAAACCTTAGTCCATCCTCCCAACTCCGATAGCCTACAACCACGCCAGCGGCCCATCTACTTTGGCCCATCAAACCAGTCCACTAGCATCACCAATTTTCGATCTTTTAAATCCCCAGCCAAACACCGAACCTGTACACGAACCTCCTCGTACTCATCACAATGACCCTCGATCACAATCATGCATTGCAAACCTACAACGTCTTGTCCTCATACCATACTTATTCTATTTCTCATATCCCTAAAAATACGTCTCATACCTTAAAAGACCTAAACTAGCGTAATGCTATGTATGATGAATATAATGCGTTGGTTAAAAATGGCACTTGGTTACTTGTACCAAGGCCCACAGGTGTTAATATGGTTTGCTCCATGTGGTTGTTTAAGCATAAGTTTCATGCTGACGGGACTTTGAGCCGCTATAAGGCTCGTTTAGTTGCTAACGGTAGTAGTCAGCAACTAGGTGTTGATTTTGATAAGACGTTAGTCCGTCGTTGAAAACACCACCGTTCGCATTAAACGGGTTCCTTAGCTGCAGTCTCGTAAGTGGCCCATACACCAACTTGATGTTAAAAATGCTTTTCTTAATGGTGACTTATCTGAGACTGTGTACATGTATCAGCCTTCTAGTTTTGTTGGCAATTGGTATCCTCATCATGTTTGTCTTTTACAAAGATCTTTATATCGATGGAAACAAGCACCCCGTGCTTGGTTTCAGTGGTTTGCGAGTTATGCCACACGAGCTGGATTTTATCATTGTCGCTGCGATTCCTCATTGTTTATCTATAGACAGGGTCCTCAGGTTGCTTACTTACTTATTTATGTGGATAACATCATTCTCATAGCTTCCTGTCCAGCCCTACTTCAGCAGATTATAGGTTCTCTAAATAACGAGTTTGACATGATTGATCTTGGGGCGCTTAATTACTTTCTTGGTATTTCTGCTGATCGTACTCCTACAAGTTTGTTTTTGTCACAGAAGAATTATGCTTTACAGTTCCTTAAGCGTGCTCACATGGTTACTTGTAACCCTTCTTGGACACCCGTTGATATAGAGTCTAAACTGGGTCCAGAAGGTGTTCCTATTCAGGATCCCACTTTATATCGCAGCCTTGCAGGGGGGCTCCAGTATCTTACTTTTACACATCTAGATTTGTCTTATGCAGTTTAGCAGATTTGCCTTTATATGCATGATCCGAATGAGCCGCACTTTACTGCACTCAAACGTATCTTGCGATATGTTTGGGGGACTGTGGATTTTGGTCTCCAGTTGTATGTTTCCGCTACTACTTCTCTAGTTGGTTACACTGATGCAGATTGGGTAGGTTGCCCATCTACACGCAGGTCTACTTCATGTTATTGTGTATTTCTGGGGGATAATCTTTTGTCATGGTCTGCTAAACGACAACACACCATATCTCGCTCCAGTGTCAAAGCAAAATACTGGGGTGTTGCTAACGTTGTCGCTGAAACTGCATGGGTTCATAACCTTCTTCGTGAGCTACATTCTCCTCTTATGACTGCCACTCTGGTTTACTGTGATAACGTTAGTTCTGTTTATATGTCTGCAAACCCTGTTCAACATCATTGGACGAAACACATTGAGATCGACATTTATTTCGTCCGTGATATGGTTACAGTTGGCCATGTTCGTGTTCTTAATGTTCCATCTCATTTTCAGTTTGCCGATATCTTCACTAAGGGACTTCCATCAGCTTTGTTTGAAGATCTTCGCTCAAGTTTGAGCGTCCGTCCTCCTCCCGCTCAAACTGCAGGGGCGTATTAGTCAATATAATTAATGTCATTTATTAGTCAATATAACTAATGTCATTTATTAGTCATTCTTTATTTATTAGGCCCTATTTTGTATGATGGGCCGAGCCCATATGGCTCTCTAGAATATTCCCTGGATGTCTATATATTGTGTTTGATTTTGGAATAATAATCAAGGAAATCACTATCCTCCACTAATCCATACTTGTTACATTAATAAAATAGATAATTTTACATTTAACCCAAAAGAAGTTCAAAGATTTGCGAAAGCGAAATAAAAGTTTTATAAATTAATAACAAGTATGGTTAAATAGAAGTCTTGGAACGAAATAGTGAATTCATAGGTTTAAGTTGAAACAAAATAGTGTGGACCACAAGTTATAAGACGTATGCGACTATTATAACATATACAATATCACATA
Source organism: Tanacetum coccineum (assembly GCA_026074375.1). Taxonomy (NCBI): domain Eukaryota; kingdom Viridiplantae; phylum Streptophyta; class Magnoliopsida; order Asterales; family Asteraceae; genus Tanacetum; species Tanacetum coccineum. The sequence continues at coordinate 64,294 of BQNB010007177.1, read as the reverse complement.
AAAGGAGTGTTTACGCAGCACTAAGCTCATGATATCGAGGCTAATAAGTATGTAGCATATAATCATGCCAGTTGAAACATGCCCTAGCAGGTGTCCAAACCAAAGATCACCAAACGAAATTCGACATGACATACATCTGTTTGTTCGGTCCCTCCGATACAAGTAAGCGCTACTTACCCGGATGGGGGTTATTAGCCCCAATAGATCTATTTATTCACTCGCGCTCACTCAACCAGTACCGCCGGTCAAGAGATTAACAATTCACGATAGTTCGGGCAATTAGTGGTTTAAACGCAAACTTAGGCAACATGTATACATGTATGGGTAACGTAAAACACTTGTGTCCGGTTTTAAAAATAAACAATGTTCTCACCCCAAAGTTAGAAAACGTAAGAAAAGTAGGTAAAAGTATGGGGCTATGTGTAACACCCCCAAAATTCGGCACGCAGCGGAATACAACATGGGGTGCTACTTCATAGTCTATAAGCACAAGTCACAGAAAACGACCTCAAAAGAGACGTTTTGAAATAAGTTTCAAAATGTTTCACATTCGATGCCTTAAAAACATCAGAGTTAATAAACAGGTCCCAAATGGTTTTAACAAAACACAATGTTTTTTAAATATAGTTTTCTCGAATGTGAAGTGATATAGAGTCTCCAAAGTACATATCCGTGCGGCTTCCCTCTGAGCAATACCTGAAAGACCTGAGATAATATGCGAAAAACGGTCAACAATAATGTTGAGTGAATCCATAGAGTTTATAAGAAATAAATGTAGAACACAACTATAGTTTATCGAGAGACATTGTAGCACATACAAGTCATGTATAAATTTTATTGCATCGAGATCATGACACCGAACATTATTATTACCATAAAATTTATACATGACTTGTATGTGCCATATACCTTATTCTCATTACAATGCGCCCGTTTGACATGGTAATCCGATGTTACTTACCCGGGCGAGGATTGTCAGTCCCAATAGATCTACTCACTTGTACTAGCGTTTACCATGAAAGGTAATTAACGGTTCATGAAATTAGGGGCTTTTCGGCAAAGGGTACTCAATGTCAATAAAACCCATATCCGGATCAAGTATACCAAGTAAATCACTTGTGTTCAATTTTTAAAACTAGCATGTATATCCCTCGCGGAGTTTATAAAATAATTAAGTAGGTAAAAGCGAAGCTACGAACTCACCTTGAGCAAAAAGACCAGTGAATAGTAAAATCGTCAGATGAGCAAAAACCTCTAAATACCACCTAAAGGATACGACATAATTTAGAATAATGAAATAGTACTCAATACGTAAAAATAACAAGTGTTTATAAGATGCGTTTCCGTAAATAGTATGGCATTGCACTAAGTTTTTTTTTTCAAAGTTGCGATTACCCAAAATATGTCAACCAACCTGATCTAATATGTACTAGAACATATTCTTAGTTTCACTTCTTATAACCAATTTTATAACAGTCTATGCTTACGTTTTCTCGTTCAAGACAATACGTAAATATGAGGTTTTCGCCTACGAAAAGCACTTCGAGTCTATTTTCTAGAAATGTAGGGCCCACTGGCCATAAAGTTCCAGAACCTGGATAAAATTACCATTTTACCCTTCAATATAAGTGCAGATTATTTTCTGGATTTTACCTCTTTACCATTTTTAACGTATCTCCTAAACCGTGTGTCTTTAAGGCCAAAACGACCGCTCAAATCTAAGTTAGTTCAATACCTAGAACCTGTAGTTTTACATATTTAGGTGTTGTTATACAAATTTTTAGACTTTTACATAAATCAAATTCTGGTCTTAATTTTTGACTAGTTTCGCCGTTTCAGCGATATCTCACTCGTCGGAAAGAGTTACGGCTCCATCCAAATGGCCACATGAACCTAAGACCTTTCTATACATCTTAGTCTAATTTCCCAGGTCTTTATAGACCAAAAATATTTTGAAACATACCCAACAAGCTGCTGATCAATAGCAGTCCCTAAGAACATGTGACTCATTTATGTGGCTTATGAAAATGAGCGTAATTTGAAATCTGTTGATGCTATTGATGTGAGGTCAGTGGGAGGTGATATCCCTAAGAGTTCTCTACAGGTAGAATAATTTCCTTTTAAAATTTTAGTACAAAGATTTTGATTTATGCCCCTTTTCCCAACAGTATGCAAAATCTGACTAGTTCTGCTAAAACGGCGATAACTCACTCACCCGGAGGAGTTACGGGCCCCTCCAACTAGCCAAATATACCTTAAAAATTTACCTACAACCCTATCAATTTTCTCAGGCCTTCATAAGTCAATAATAATTCGTTACAAGTCCATCTAACTGTTGTTACAAAACTATCCCAAAATCTACTTTACCAAAATCCTATCCATCAAGTTTTTATTCCACAAAATTTCTATACAATGCCATACCACTTTATCCCACATACTTAAAAACATCAAAATATAATAATTTCTAGAAAATATCAATCATGAATGACTTTTTCAAAAGAGGAAAAATGGAGAAACAAAAATGGAGGCTTACAAGAAGAATAAAACTAGTGAAATCACAACAATCCCTACTCCTTTATCTTGCTAAATTAGAATCCAACAACTCCCACAATAAACCCAACCAAGTCAAAATCTATGCCCCAACTCATCATTTTACCCAAACCAAAGTCAACTCAATCAAATATTTACTTCTTGTTGTTGTCTTGAAAGATTTAACCCAAATTTTGTATAAGGTGATTTTGAAGAGATTTTACCAAATAAGTAACACCTGATGAATATCAAAAACTAAAACCTATAGCTAAGACTAAACTACAATATGCAATTTCTGTACATCAAATGAACACCCAAGAAAAAGCAACTGATATAACTAACACCTACATTCTAACACAACTAAAACAGCCTCCATCTACTAAACACAACAAAAACATAGTCTCAACAATCAAAAACCAAAACAACAAAAATCCACTAAAACATAAAACATGATAAAGAAGCACATAAGAAAAACAACCAAGAATCTTAAACAACACCAAATCAAATTAAAACACGAACATGATAAGAGCACAAAAATACAAATACATACCTAATAGAGAACACAAAGCCCCTGTGTGAGCAAAGGAAAACAAACCCAAAAACCAAATGAAGATACCAACAGCAGATTTATAAAAAACCATAACACCTAGCAACATTAACTCACAGATGGCACCCATGCAACAAATCACCAGTGTTAGTGGAAAATTAAGTGGCATATTTAGTGGGAAAATCAGATAGTGGAGAGGAACGGCAGTTAACGGCGAGAATTTCCATTTTTTTAAGGGTTTTTCTAACGTATGTTAAACGGTGGGGACACAGGCCATGTGATCACAACCTTATTTGGACAGCCAGTTATTGTTATTAACTCATTATCACTCGCCCTCACATAATGCTGGCCAATAATTAGGCTGTGAACACGATGGTCACCCACTCTTAACATAGGCCTCACAAAAACCCTTTTTTTAATACGACCGGGTCTCATTAAAAGTTCGGGCCGGATACTTTTCGGGTCATTCTCATTAATGACAACAAATCCTGGTATAATATAAGTTCCAGCAAAATCTGATAGGGGCATTTGGTCAATTTATGTTGAGATTCAGATCTTGGCTATAACTAAAAAGTTGGTTCCGAATGTCCTTTGCATAAAATCTCTTTGTAGAGGTTGAGAACGTGAAATGTGATTTGGTTGGTCGTTTTGACCGGGTCAGATTTAGCTAAAATATATATACATAGGGTAAAAGTTAAATAAGTCCAACATTGACTTTTAAAAGTCAACAGGATGACATAGAACTTGTAGGATGTTTATTAAAAATAATAAACACTAATAGTATTACAAGTATAAAATTGTCGGACTTAACAAATGTTTTACGACCATGGGTCGAGTCTAAAAATAGAAAGTCTAAAAGTAGTAATTTTTACAAATTGTCGAAATGTAATTTTTAAAAGAAGCTAGAGTAAATGACTAAGGGGTGTTTTTTTCCCTTATTCCCTCTTAATTGGTGGGCCCAACCCTTAATGCATCTTATTTGGGAGACTCAATAAAACTAGAGTCTCCCCAATAAGTGACTAGATAAGATCCTCATATATTACCAATTTTAATTTAGATAAATACACCCCCTTAATTTCATTGACATTGAGAGATTTAACGTATAAAATACTTGGACGATCAAAATATGATTTAATAACGAACTTACTAAAAATAGTGATTTTTCTGAGATTTGTAACTTTCTAAAAATAAACGTTTCCAAAAATGGAATTTTCAACGAAATGATCATAACGTAGTTACATGGGGGATTTTAGGACTTACTTTGCGCAAGTGGGTTTCTCATCACATGTACGTATATAAGTATATATGATTACGTCATGACAAAGAAGCCATCGATCGATGTATTTTTAGGTTAGAGTTAAGTAATTGAGGATTCTAATTTTGGATGTGATCACATACAATTGGTTACGTGCTAAAGACTTCATTGGTTTGATCATCGGCTTTTGTATCAAGGTGAGTTATGAGCCTCCTTTTACGTGTTTTTAATTGTTTTTAAAACCCGCGAGGGGGATATACATGATTGTTGTTTTTCTAAATGAAACGCTAATGTGTTTTGATTTTATGATGTGATTGCCATTATATGAGTGTTATGATAAATATAAGTAAATGCCTTTTTACTGTGTAGCCGTTAGTTACCGTGTTGTGGTAAACGCTAATACATTGAATACATCTATTTGGGTTTGACAACCCTGTCTAGGTTTTGAATCTGTTGTTGAGCACCCTGTAATGGGAAAATGGTATTGAGTGAAGGGATAGTGGCATACTATCCGGTCAACATTTATCCGATATTAATAAATATTGGCGAATGTGTTAAGGTTCGATACACGGGCTCATGTTGATTGGAGATTATGTTTTAGTTGCTTGGAGAGCAATGTTGCTTTGCGAAAAATGAATAAGCGTTTAAACTGTGATTTTTAAACTCTATGAATTCACTCAACGTTTTGTTGACACTTTTAAGTATGTATCTTAGGTTAGGAGCTGTAGCTGGTTTGAACGGAACGGCAGCAACGAATAGCAAAGACGGCGTTATGGCGTTGTGAACAGTTTTAAGTATTTTTAATTAATTAAACTTTTGTAACGAAAAGTCGTGTTGTGAGTATTTAGAAAAGTGAATTTCTAAAGATTGGGAGTTCGTAATCTGATTTGATCTTCGATAAATAAAGTTTAATTATTTAATGTTTTACTTAAACATTTACTGTGACTCATGAACTGTATTGCACTATGATACACCGATGTTATATATTCCGCTGCGCAACACATTTTTGGGGTGGTACAAAAGTGGTATCTGAGCACGAGTCGTAGCGAAACTAGGGCCGTTTTTTCAAAACCTGATATGATAGTTTTTAAAAATTTCACGAGTCTTTTCACGCGATGTCCGATATCGCGCCGTGAGATATTCTGGTCTTTCGAAGCATGCATGAAGCCTTTAAGGGTGTATTATGTGCCATTACAAGTAGATAGCAATTGGTTCTAATGTAAAAGATGATATTAAGGAATTTATATTGTACGAGCACCGGCTTATGTGTTCTGGCTATATACGTTATTTTGTTTTTCGCATAATTGCGAAGAAATTAAACTCAATAAGTATTGATGATATATGATGAAAACATCGTTGTTATATGATTATTTTCGAGATTTGTTTTCACGACTTTACTTCGTTCTCTTTCGATGATGTCGGGACTCGACTTAGTTTTCGATCCCATTGATTATTCTACTAATCGATTTCGAGTTGAAACGTCTTTCTATGTGATTTTAAATCGTTAGTTGTTTCATAATCTTTCATTTTGAGATTTTTTCTTGTCGATGGGAGTGCAACTTTTAAATGTCATCCCATAACCCTTCCTTGTTTTGGAAAACGTCTATTAACTTATTCCCGCGTGGTGCGTCGTCTTTGAAAACGTCTATCCTTGGAACTTTTAGATAAAGTTGGTGTGTTTGTGTTTCGATTCTTTTGTGGCGACCTCTACCTAGCAAGTCTTAATATGTTTGGTTTTGGAAATCCATGAGTTTTTGGTGTTTGAAAAAGTGTTAAGTCATTGGATATGGCTATGTATTGACGTTTGGAGGGATTAAAATGGAGTTTGGTTGGATTTCAAAAGGATTTTTACGGCAAGTAGTAGGTTTGTAACAGAAGGTTGTGGATTGATTTGTGATTTTTCTTGGTCATTAAGGCACTGGGAAGCCAATAGAGATGTTGGTATATGTTTAAGTTACATATGGTGAGTTTGATGGACTTTTATCTCCTCCGGATGAGTGAGATATCGTCGTTTTTCTAAAATTAGTCAAATCTGGTATACCGTGGGGAAAAGGAGTATAACTCCATGTTTTAGTATTAATTTTTCAAAAGGGAATTATGAAACCTTTAGATTACTCTTAGGGCTATCACCTCCAATTGGGCTCACATCAAAATCATTAATAAATTTCAAATTACGTTTGTTTTCATAAGCCATAAAAATTTGTCGCAGTTTCCTAAAGGCTACTTTTGATTAACAACTTGTTGGGTATGTTTCAAAATATTTTTGGTCTCGTTGGACGGGGGATTTTATACTAGGAGGTAAAGAAGACCTTAGGTGCGTGTAAGGAATTCAGGATTGGCGGTCTATCGACGCCCGGACACGAAGGGGTTGGGTTGCAGGTAGGATATGGCAAAACTAGTCGAAGACTGAGACCAAAATTTGAATGGGTAATAAGTCTAAAAATTTATATGACAACACCTAAATTGGTAAAACTGTAAGTTCTATATATTGAACAAACTTAGATGTGAGCAGTCGTTTCAGCCTTTGTGGACACATGGTTTAGTAGATACACTAATTTTAGTGGAGCGATAATTATGGAGAAATGGCAGCCTTGATAGATAAGAGGTAGAATGGTAATTTCACCTAGGTTCTGAAACTTTCTAGGCAGTGGGCCCTATGTTTCTGGAAAATAGACTCGAGATGCCTTTCGTAGGCGAAAACCCCATACTTTTATCATCCACAAATTAGTAATTAGGAGGGTTTTGAGATTTAGGTTTATCTGTTTGAGGTCATTATCGCCTTAAGGTTTTGTCTTATCACTGGTGTTCTGATGGTGCATTCTTTAGCCATTGTTTTGAATTTGAACCCTATGAGAGAGTACTTTGATGCAGTGCATCCTTGGGTTTTATTTAGATTTTTGATGTATCAATGACCATTTTTGTATAGTATGTTAAACTGCTAGTGTTAGTTAGCGCGGTCATGGTGCCAGGTGTATTTTGTGTATGTAAACACCGCAGCCAGTTCATATATGTATTTAGATTCATGTATTAGGATTTGAAGACCTATGTGGTCGGATTGTATTGGCCATGGAGCCATGGATTATATTTTTGAGGATTGCTGTTGTATGTGCAATGCCCCTGGTATTGATACTCTTATTGTTATTGTCCTTATGATTATTCTCCTCACGATGGTTGTGGATGATTTTGCTTATGTATGATGTAATTGTTTGTACTCTTTCTTTGAGAAAATGATTGGCGGTCGTAGGTACCTCAAGGCACTGGACCATTGTAAAGATTTGTTTGACCCGAGTGTCAGGTGGTGATAATCGACAAATTTTTCGTATGTATATTCCGTTTGTTTGTGTTGTAAATGAATGGGCATATATATGTATTGGTACTTGCTGTAATACATGGGTTGATTTGTTTTAAAAATAATATGGTGTGAAACCACGATTTTTAAATTTTGGTAACCTTAGAGAGTTCATGTGTATGACTTGTTAAATGATACGGTGCAAATTGCAATTAGTTTTGTTATAAAAATAAAACGTATTAGTTTCATTGTGTGAATAAAATGTGTTGATTTTTATAAGTGTGGCTGAGATAAAAATAAGTTTTTATAAACTAAGTAAATTGTGCAATCATTGTTATAACCTGATTGGTCAAACTATGTAAAGAATGTCTCATGGACACGCAATTTTAAAACTGTGGAACCCAACGACGAATTCGTGCATTTGATTGAACGAATGTCGGGTTTGGGCGAGTACTAATTTGGTTGAAAACTACCCGCATGATGGTAGCGAATGTATTTTCAAATTTCATAGACTGACCCTGTGGTGTCAAGTGTTTTCCCTTTTTTCAAGAAAAAAATTAAAAAAATAAAAAAAACTTTATACATACTATTATATATTAAAATCAAATAATAATAACGCGAAAATGAAAACAAGTAAACCTTATATATCTATAACATATATATGGGGCTAAGTATGACTGGATTAATATGAATTAGTGACTGGACGCCACCTCAATGATGACGTGGATACATTTTTTATATTAAATTTCAGAAATTTCTAAAAAATACTACCCATGCCTAGATTAGAACTTGTGAACTTGACTTAATATTGTATCAAGATTACCAACTGAGCTAACACATATTTTGTTTTCTTTTATGAAAAACTATAATAATATGGTGTAAAATCATATAATACCTATCATTTCATGTTTAACATAAACTTCATATATTCATCCTAATCCATATACACGTTTAACTTT
>BQNB010007177.1:0-54898 GCA_026074375.1 Tanacetum coccineum | reverse complement strand
AACAACAATTATATTGGTCTTCAATATCAAGTCCTCCTGTAATTGTTTCAAAAACTAAAGTTTTTTCCTAAAAAACTCCCATCAACTAGTCAAGTTCTTAGGAACTTAAACAATGCACGAGATCTTCTTACTAAGTTGGATGAATGCATCAAGAGAAGAACTACGTTGTCTCCTTATGAGATTGGTAGTTGGGAGCAATCAGATATAAAAGGTGCCTTTAATGAAGATTTCATACCATTTTCTGACAACCTAAAAGAAACTTTCAATTTTTTTGAAAAAGGCTTTATTACAGAGGTTAAAGAAACGAAAGATATTTTTGAACAAATGGAAGACGATGTTGATCAATTTTCTCTGGCAAAGAAATCTTTTGAATTTAAAAAGAGACAAATTTTAATCAACAATGATCGACTCTTAGAAGAAAATATCGCTAGTGATATTATGTGCACTTACTTGCATTCGTTGAATGAAGTTGATAATTGTGGAAAGTGTAAAAGTCTAGACGTTGTGCTTTTAGATCTTCAAGAATCAAACAATTCTTTAAGTGAATTAAAAAAACGTTTTGCAAAACTTGAGGAATACAACATTACTCTTGATATTGCTTTTCAAAATCACAAAGAACAAATGATTCTTAATGACCATGACACGAAAAATAAACAACTTTTGGTTAAAACAATCAATAATCAATCTGTTGAGATAAATGATCTAAAAGTGCAATTGCAAGATAAGTTACACGTAATCAATGAGTTGAAACATCTTTTTAGCTCAAAAGAGCCAAAAGACTCAGTGTGAATTACCTATTGTTGATTCTAGGATTTAGAAAATAGAGGATAAGAACGTGTTACTAGCTTTTTAAGTTTCTTCCTTAGTTAAGGAAAGAGAACATATTAAGTTAGAATATAAAAAGCTATACGATTCAATCAAGCAGACACGGGCAAAAACAAAATGTCAAACTGACTCTTTGCAACAAAAACTTAATGATCAGATTTTTAAAAATAACAAGTTAAGAGTCCTGTTAAAAGGAAAGTTTTTTGAATCTCAAATGAATCATAATGGCACAAGTGTGAATACTACGATTTCTAAACCTTTAACTTCAGGAACTAAAATTTATTCAATAACTCCGTTTCCTAAATCAAAGTTTATTCCTAATGTTGTTGAGAAAAATGATTTATCAAAATCAATCACTTCACACTTGAAAACCAAGAAGATAATTGAAAAATGCTCAAAAGTTCTTGCCCTAGGTTTACTTAAGATTGAGACCGAACCAATCAATGTGTACTGTAAGAACAATAGGGTTGTGCATCACGATTATATAAAAGTTACTAAGGAGCACGTAGCAACACTACAAGAACTTTTAGAACAAGCTAGAGTACTAAAACCTTTAGATGAACATATAGGTTATGCCTCTAAGTTTGATGCGTAAATTCAAGAATTGTTAGTTTATGTTTGTGCCTCTTGCCCTTTCACATAAAGCGAGAATGAAAAGTGGGCTCCCGCTACAAGCCATAGAAAGAACAATAAGTATTACGTAGATGCATCTAGAATGAAACAGACAATTGAGACAATCACAAAAGAGCATGCAGTAAAGCAAAACGCTCGTAAGACTGACAACACTATGTTGCCTTCTACAGGAAGAGTAAGCTCTACTAATGCAAGCAGATCAAAGCCTAAGATCAATACAAAGAATGATAGGATCTCGCAACCATCAAGTAGAAGCATGATGAATAAAGTAGAAGCCCACCATAGGAAGTTTAAGTCTAGTGCTAATAAGAAAAATCATGTTTCTGATTGTAATGCGAATGTTAAGAATGTTACTTTGTCAAAGAATTCTGATACTATTTGCTTATCTTATAATAAATGTTTGTTTTCTGCAAATCATGATGCTTGTGTTGTTAAATATCTTAAGAAAATGCAAAAATGTAAAGTGGCTAAATCTGCAAAACAAAAAGTTAAAAGTGAATGGAAATTAACTGGAAGGATATTTCAAATTGTAGGTTTAAAATGGGTTCCTACTGGTAGAATGTTTATCTTGGTAGAATCAAAGTGTTCTTCTTCTCCTTCTCGAAACACTGCTACTAAGATTTTACATAATAGGCAAATTCCTACAACTACAGCAATTCCGGTAAATGAACCTTGTACTAAAAAAAGACTTAGATTTGAAAACACCAGGAAATCCTTATATAGATCAAGAATCAACTCACAATTTCATCCATTTAACATAAATGATTTTGGGTTAGAGGGAATTCTGTCTAGAGAGGATCGTCCACCCTGGAGGTTCTCTTATCTAGGCGATACCTAGGTTCACTAACAACCCGGAACCTAATTAAAAGTTGGGGTTCCACCCTATTGTAAATATGTTTTCCTCTTTCTTTTTGTTCAGATTGTAGAAATTGTTCTTTGGTATTTATACTCTAGGTGTTCCAAACACGTGACTGGACACCGTGATAAGCTTATCAATTTTATTTCTAAATTTATCAGAACATTCCGATTCCGCAACGATCATTTTACAGCTATTATGGGATATAGAGATCTACAAATAGGGAATATTCTTATTTCACGAGTTTACTACGTTGAAGGAATTGGTCATAACCTATTTCTGTTGGGTAATTTTGTGATTCAGATCTCGAAGTAGCTTTCAGGAAACACACATGTTTTGTACGGAACTTGGAAGGTGTTGATCTACTATTGGGTTCTCGTGGTTCTAATCTTTATACAATCTCAATGGCGGATATGATGATGTCTTCTCTAATTTGTCTACTCTCCAAAGCCTCAAAGACGAAATCTTGGTTATGGCATTGTCGTCTCTCTCACTTAAACTTCAGTACCATCAATAAGCTTGCTAAACAAGGTCTAGTCAATGGGCTACCCACGTTGAAGTATACTAACGATCATTTGTGTTCGGCATGTCAAATGGGAAAAAGCAAGAAGGAATCTCATCCACATAAGCCTGAACCTAGTACAAATGAGAAACTTCAAATGTTGCATATGGATTTGTATAGACCGATGCGGGTAGAAAGTTTAAACAAGAAAAGATATATTCTTGTCATCGTTGATGATTATTCTCGTTTTACTTGGGTGATGTTTTTTAGAATGAAAGATAAAGCTCCAGAAATTATCATCAAAATTTTAAAGCAAGCTCAAGTTAACCTTAATGCTACAGTAAGATATCTTCATACCGACAACAGCACAGAGTTTCTCAATCAGACACTACGAAATTACATGGAAGAGGTTAGAATTACTCATAATACATCCACTGCACGTACTTCATAACAAAACAGTATAGTTGAAAGGCGTAACCGTACGTTGGTAGAGGCTGCAAGGACCATGCTTATTTTCTACAAATCTCCGCTATTTCTATGGGCTGAAGCTATAGCTACTACATGTTATACTCAAAACCGCTCCCTAATCCATACTCGTTACGATAAGACTCTATATGAACTGCTCAGAAATCGCAAACCAGAACTCAAGTATCTTCATGTTTTTTATGCCTTATGTTATCCAACAAACGATTTTGAGGATCTTGGGAAACTTCAGCCTAAAGTAGATATTAGAATCTTCATCGGTTATTCACCATCCAAAAAGGCGTACTGGATCTACAACAAAAGGACCAGACAAATAATGGAAACAATGAACGTACAATTTGATGAACTTACTCAGATGGCTTCTGAACAACACGGTTCAGGACCCGATCTTCATGGGTTGATTTCTGGACAAATTAATTCAGGACTCCTGCTAAACCAGGTTGCTTCAACATCAGCTAAACTTCCTACATAGAATGACTGGGATTTGTTGTTTCAACCAATGTTCGATGAATACTCCAAGAATCTAAGTGTTGCATCTAACCCTATTTCCACTGCAACTCTACCTCCACCAAATATAGTCGGGACGTCTTCTTCTTCTTCTACTTCTATAGACAAAGATGCTCCCTCCCTGAGTACTTCACCAAACATTGAAACAACAAACTCTCCACTCAATTCTATAAATGTTAAACCAAATACAGAAGTTGTAATGTTTGATAGTGACACATTTACCAATCCATTTTCTCCTTCAGACACCAGCTCAACTGATTCATCTTCACGGATTGTTGATACTTCAAACATGCACACTTTCCAACAACCTCTAATTTACACAAAAAGATGGACAAAAGATAATCCGTTTGTAAGAATCATCGACGATCCATCCAAACCTATTTCTACAAGATGCCAACTCTCTACCGACGCTTTATGGTGTTATTTCTACGCTTTCTTAGCTAAAGCAGAGCCGAAGAATTATAAAAAAGCAATGGAAGAATCTTGTTGGATTGAAGCCATGCAAGAGGAAATCTATAAATTTGAGTGGCTTGAAGTATGAGAGTTAGTACCAAGACCATACAGAGCTATGATCATCTGTCTAAAGTGGATCTTCAAAGTGAAACTTGTTGAATATGGCAGTGTGCTAAAAAATAAGGCTTAGTTAGTGGCAAAAGGTTATCATAAGGAAGAGGGGATCGGCTTTGAAGAATCGTTTGCACCAGTCGCTCACATTGAAGCTATAAGAATATTCTTAGCATACGCTACACACAAGAATATGGTAATATACCAGATGGATGTGAAGACGGAATTTCTGAATGGAATTTTAAAGGAAGAGGTGTACATAAGTCAACCAGAAGGGTTTGTTAATCAAGAAAATCCAAATCACGTATTTCGATTGAAGAAAGCACTTTATGGATTGAAACAAGCTCCTCGTGCATGGTACGACCTACTCTCCAAATTCCTCTTCAGCCAAAAATTTGTCAAAGGTGTGGTAGATCTGACGTTGTTTACTCGAAAGGAAGGAAATGATCTCATACTGGTACAAATCTATGTTGATGACATAATTTTTGCTTCCACTAATCCAATCTTTTGTGATAAATTTGCAAAATTAATGAGCAAACATTTTAAAATGTCAATGATGGGACAAATATCATTTTTTTCTAGGACGTCAAATTTCATAAAGTCCTAGAGGCATCTTCATTAATCAATCTAAGTATGCTCTTGAAATGCTTAAAAAGTATGGTTTTGATAAATGTGATGCTATTGAAATTCCCATGGTAGGATAGTCAAAACTGGATGAGGATCCAAACGGGACTCCAGTTGACCCTACTCATTATCGAGGAATGGTTGGATCCCTGATGTACCTCACAGCCAGTCGCCCTGAGCTAGTGTTTGCGTATGCATGTGTGGTCGGTACCAAGTAAAGCCTACCGTAAAGTACTTAACTGCGGTTAAACAGGTCTTTTAGTACCTAAAAGGAACCATTAATATGGGTATATGGTATTCGAGGGATACCGGTTTTAATCGAATAGCTTTTGTAGATGTTGACCATGCAGGTTGCCAAGATTCAAGGAAAAGTACATCGGGTAGTGCACAATTTCTAGGAGAAAAGCTTGTCACCTTGTCATCCAAGAAACAGAAGCGTACTGCGATATCTACAACTGAAGCCGAATATATCTCCATGTCCGGTTGTTGTGCATAGGGCTGTAATTAAGTCAAGCTTTAATCAAGCAACCCGAGCTCGAGCCCGAGCTTGGCTCGATCAAGCCAAGCTTTTATCAAGCTCAAGCCCAAGCTCAGGCCCAAAAATTAGCTCGAAACCTATAACAAGCCAAGCTCAAGCTTTTGATAGCTCGGCTCGAGCTCTTATCAAGCTTTAATATATAATTAAATTATATTAGTAATTAAGGGGTAATTTGAGTATTAACTTAATTATAAGGACCTATTTCATAAATAAATGAATAATGTATTCTAAAATGACATTTAACCCTAATTAATCTAACGATTTATATTATAGTGCTTTGTATTCTTCATACATAGTTTTGACTTTTGAGAACATTAGCCAAAACTAATCAAAAACTAATTAGTACTTTGGCTAATGTATGTTTTTGTTGAAATACTTTGTACGTTTGAACATTAATTACTAGTACTTTGGCTTATGTTTCATTCTAATGTTAGACTTTAGTACGAGAATGTTATTGTTAGTTTTATTAATGTTTAATGGATCTACCTTGGTTTTCACTTATGATTTTTGTTTGTTTTACTTTATGCATATGTTTATTGATGAGTTTGAGCGTTTGGCTATTAAATACATTAATTTTGTACACATTCAAGCTTTTCAAGCCAAGCTTAAGCTTTAATCAAATCCTACTCAAGCCAAGCTCAAGCCTATATGGTTAAAGCTTGATGAGCTATCAAGCCAAGCTGAAGCCTACTATTTTCTTTTCAAGCCAAGCTCAAGCCCTGTCAAGCTCGAGCTCGACTTGACTCGATTACACCCCTAGCTGTGCATAGATCCTATGGATGCGATCTCAGTTAACTGACTACGAATTTGATTTTAACAAGATTCCTTTATACTTCGACTCCGAGAGCGCCATTTCCTTATCTTGCAACACTGTGCAACACTCCAGGACAAAACACATCGCCGTTTGCTACCACTTTATTAAAGAGCAAATTGAAAACGGGGTTGTTGAGCTGTACTTTATTAAGACCGATTATCAGCTGGCGGATATCGTCACTAAAGCACTCGCAAGAGAACACTTCTAATTCCTGATCATCTGCCTCGGTATGCAAAGCATCACATTGGAAGAGCCGAAACGTCTTGCAGAGTCAGACGAAGAGTAACACGGTTTACTACTTCATGTATCTTATGTATCCTATAAGTAGATTAGCTTATAAAAATTCAAAACAACAAAAAGATTTTTCATTTATAAAGTTTTTTCAAAAACCAAATACAAAAATATAAAATTTCAAAAACAAAATATAAAATCAGAAAATTTCAAAACCATAAAAAATCTTCTCGACATGTCTTTCATGAATCGATAATATCTACGAAATGAGAAATGTCATTCAATAATGACACAGTTCTGTAGATAAAGTTCGACTAAAAGTTTAAAACATTTTAAAACATGTCATCTCAAATTTTCTTATGGCTTATGGTATGTGTTTAATTGCACATACCTTTTACCTTTAAAAATGAGCTAAAATAACCAAAAACGGACTTAAAATGCCAAATATACGCTTGTTTTGCTAATTGTATTGTGCAGGAACGGATATCTAAGAAAAGGACGAAAAACGAAGCCAAAACGACAAAACCAGACTCAGAATGGAAAAGCAAGGAAAAGACAAAGTCAAAGTCCAAGCCCAAGTCTGAAAAGTCAACCCAAGTCAACCCCGACAAATCCAAAAGTCAACATGTGAAAAAAAATAAGTTTAAGGGTTAAAATTGCCAAATCCTAAACTTGTTTAATGAAAAAAAAGAAGAAAAAGAAGAGAATGGTGAAAGCTGCCAAATTGGGAAAGTTGTACTCCAAGGGGCATTCCTGCCAAGTCCAAAGACTTATATACACCAAGGACGTGTACTGCAATTAGTGTTATAACTTTTGGGGACTTAATTTGCCAAGTCCCCAAAGTTATTTAACCACAAGGACCATGGATGCAATCAAACATAACACCATGAGGGGCCGATTTTGCCAAAACCCCAAACCTTTCCCATAACTTTTGAAATACTGTATATCTTCTCAAATGGTTCCCGCCTAAACTCACAACCCCACAAGCTGTCTCTATCACCCTCGTTTGACCTCCACAATACATCCAAACCTCTCACCATCACTTAACCCCACACCCCACATGGGATTGCCATGTTGGCAATCCAAACCCACACCAAAATTGATCTATGGTCTATAAGATTCGGCTTGGGCACAAAGGCGAATGGAGGGCTCAGATTGTCTCTACACACCCACAACAAACACACAAGTCTTTTGTGTGTCTACAAGAAAGCACACTAGCAAGAAGACAAAGAGAGCAAGCAAAACCCTAGTCGTTTTTACTATTTAAGCAATGTAAGCCCATTGTGGCAAGTATGTAGTTTTTAGTGTTTAAAAGTTTAGTGTGTTAAAATTTTCAGTTTAAGTTTTTTATTGTACTTGTACTTCACCTTTTCTTAATGAAAATTCAGTTTTAGTCTTGCAATTGTGTTCTAAGTTACAATTGTCTTCTTAAAACCGTTAAGCTGTTCTAAACTATTTTACTGTTCTAAACTATTTTACAAGACCTTAAGAAAAATTCAAAAGAAAAGACAAAGTTACTGTATGATCAAGAATGGATGAATGAGCAATTTGGGATGACTCATTGGTTTTGCCTAGTTTAAGCTTATTTATAAGCCGTGGGTAGGATTTTAGAGCTTAATAGGTTTCAAAAAACTCTGTTTTGAGCAAAGGTTAAAGGTACAATTCCCTTTTAAATTTTGCTTAAAAGTTACTGTAGCAATTGCTTATTAGCCTATTTTTAGCTTATTAATGTCTTGTGTGCTTATTTATGTTCATTAATGCTTAAGTGTGCCTTCTAGTTACTTTTCATTTCATTTTCATGCAATTTGATCCAAAACTGTCAAAAATAGCTTAAATACTGTCACTAGCTTATTCTCTTTTTAAGTACTTATTTTTTTTTAGCTTTTCATCTTTTTGTTGTTTAAAACTGCATAAGTAGTAGTAGCCTTTCAAAAATTTCAGTTTTATTTAGCTTTTATAGGGTTAAAAAATCACTTTTAAAAATTAAGGGGGTGTTTGGGTTAACAATGAAAACGGGTCAAAACATGGTTTGGTATGGGTTGGGGTCATTAGGTTGACTTTAGCTTAAGTATTAAGCTCTATTGAGTCTGTTTTTAAAGGTTTTTAAGTTTTAAAAATGTTTTTCAAAGTTTTCTAAGTCACCATTTGAAACTGTGGTGTTTAAAAAAAGCTACAAGAGCTTATTTCATAAGCTCTTGTAATTGTGAGTTGTGGTTTTAAAAAGTTGTGTTTTTGTGTGTTTAAAACAAGCTGTCAAAATCCCTTTGGTCATTTGACTTGTTGAGTCAAAACCACCAAAATTTCAAGTGTCATCATTTATAAAAGCAAAAAGTCCCTTTTTCAAGATTAAAAATCAGCAAGTTTATGAGTATTTTAGGTTCTTAAAATTAGTGCACAAGTCCATTTCCTAGTGCTCTAGATCTGTTTCAACTTTTCTTTTTCATTTGAGCTTATTTGACAGCTTAAAATAAGCTGTCAAATTAAGCCCTTGTTTTAGCTTAAGTTTTCCCCTGGTGCTAAGGGGCCAACTTTAAGCCCACCATTCTAGCTTTTTAGTGTACTTAAGCCCTAGCTTTTGGCTTATCTTAAGAGCCCATAAGCTCTTTGATAAAGCCCTCTTAATTTCAGTCCTTAAAAAGCCCTTTTAATAGCTTATTTTTGAGCCAAAAGTGGACTCTAAGCCATTTCACACCAACAGTACTAACTTCCAAGGTTAGTACTGCTGTGTGCATAAGCCACTTTCTAGCTTATTGAGCTTATCCCACTTGCTCAAATTGTGTTCCTAATAGCTTATTTTGATAGTGTGTTATGTTGTTGTGCTTATTTACCTTTTTCCTTGCTTATTTAGAGTCAGCTTAGTGCATTTTATCCTTTTAGCTTAATTTTAGTGTCCTGTCATTAAGCCCTTTTAACAGCTTATTTAGTTTTAGCTTATAGCCTCTTATTGCTTATTTAGGATAGTTTAGACCTTCTCTTAGCTTATTTGTCCTAGTAGTGGCTTATTTGTCCAAGGTGTCCAAAAAGACTTAGCATTTTTTTTAGCTTTTAAGCTCATTTTAGATTCTGTCACTTTATAAGCTGATTTTAAGCTTATTTATAGCTTTTCATAAAAAGCTGTAGTTGACAAAGTTGTTAAGCCCCACGAGCTTAACAACTTTGCTTTACAAAGTTTTCGAAAAAAAAGGAGACAAGGGGTGACCCGGGTGAGCAAGACTCGAACCCGGGTCTCAACCCTCGTACACCTCTCTTTGTACACAACACACACCGCTGCGCCCTTGGGACTTTTCTGTCATAGTCTCAAGGGCTTAGCAATTTATAGTCATTTTTGGCTTTTAAGCCATTAAGCTGTTAACAGCTTATTGAGGGCTTATTTATTAAGCAAACTTTTTGTTCTTATTTTTCGTAGGTTTATTATTTTTAAAAGTGCGATTTTTTTAATTTTTTTTTAAATTTTAAGTTCTTTTAAGAATAATAATGTAAAAAAATAATTTTTTTAAATTAAAAAAAATTAAAACAAAGATTCTCCATACATCCTTGTAACAACAAAAAGACAACAATACCCTCCTTTAAGACTTTCGTTAGTACTTAACGGAAAAAAATTTGCATCGTTCTTCCTCAGGGACGTTTTGTGCCTCAATTTGCTAACGGAGGAATGATTTTTGACTGAAGTATTGACGAGAGACGTGAGACGGTTTTTTGGCAAACCACATTGGATTGATTTTTTGCACTTTACTCATTTTAAATTATTTCGTAAACTTAATCTCAAAACCTTGAACTTAGAAGATTAGATCGTTGACTTAGCTTGACCATGTCTATGGATTTTGACCATTGACTTTGACTGTGTCGTTGACCGTTGACCATTGACTTTGACCGTTGACCAAGTTTGACTTTCTTAATCCCGTGCTTATTAAGTTCTTGTGATATGAAATCTTGATTTATGTTCTAATATGAATGATACCATGTTCTATCTTTATTGTGATATATTTCTCATTGAATGTGTTATATTTGGATATATCTCTCGTAAATTTCACCACTTGCACTAGGGGGTATTAGTTTATAATACTCATGGTCGATCTTCGGATTAACCCCACTAGTGAAGTGGATTACTATACTAGGTACTTGTACCATGTGTGGTCTTCTCAAGGCATTTAATCTCATTCGAGATGATTTTCCAAAAAATAATAGTAATGATATGTGCAGATTTTATATACTTTTTTGCTAAAGATTTTTACACGTCATTATCTATTAATTTCAACATAATACAATACCTTTGCAAACTGAATTTCTAAGACAAAAATTCTTTTGAGTCTACTTTTGAAAATAATTTGCACTAAAGTGTACTGACATATCAGATGGTCAATTAGGGCTAGTTATCACCTAAAAGCTGATAATGTATCCCTTTAGCAAATCAGTGTATCTTCGGGGCTCAAGGTCATTTTACTAAAAGGAAAACTCATTCTCATGCGAAACAATCATTTTCTGAAGAAAAAAATTCTTCCATACAAATGATGCTATTTCTCTAAAGATTGATCAAGATGAACACTTATAAAGCATGAGAAAATTCAAAATTCTCTTTCATTCTTCCATCTTTTATCTCGTAAAAATAGTATCCAAGAACGTGATTTTAAGTGAGGATAACTAAAAACAAAACGAGAGATTAAAATCGTATGTGAAAAGAAAAAAGCATACGTCTTGTGTTAGTAAAAGGAAGAATAAAGGCACATGAGAAAGAAAATGACATAAGTATGGATAAAAAGAAATGCCCGTCCATACAAAACAGACAGAGTGAATAAAAACAAAAATTGAAAATAAATGTTTTTAGGTTTGTATTCATGTGACGCTAATCAAACTTTGAATCTTATTCTCAGAATTTGACATGTCAAAAACAAATTCTCAAGCTCAAATTATATCTGAAGAACAGCTGGTTCTACGTGCTAACAGACCTGTCATCAAGAAGAACAACCAGCGTGTAGCTTTAGATTCACATATCACCGATACAATGCTGAGATTTTTTGTTGAAATTTTAAGACACCACAAGCTATACAATATGATTTCCTTAACTACAACCGTACCGATCATCTACCTACATCAATTTTGGACAACCATCAATCACAACAAAAACAACCATACATTCACTTTCAAACTAGACAATCACACTTTCACTCTCACACCTGGACTACTCAGAACTGTATCATAGTTGCCTCCACCTGATTCCAACAACACTTACAGCCAACCTCCCTCGGAAATTCAAATTCTTGAATTCATTAAGACACTTGGTTATGATAAAGATCCCGAAACAAAGTTGATTATCGTTTCTAAAATGGTCGCCACAAGACTTCATCAACCATGAAGAGCTATTCTGAGTGTACTCAACAGATGTCTTACGGGAAAAGACTCAAGCTGGGACACAGTTAGACTTCCAATACTTCAGATATTATAGGGTATCGTTCACTCTGCCAATTTAGATTTTGCATCATTAATTTGGGACGAATTCGAATGGCAAACA
Organism: Tanacetum coccineum; assembly: GCA_026074375.1. Classification (NCBI taxonomy): domain Eukaryota; kingdom Viridiplantae; phylum Streptophyta; class Magnoliopsida; order Asterales; family Asteraceae; genus Tanacetum; species Tanacetum coccineum. Next base: position 42,815 of record BQNB010007177.1, on the reverse strand, counting down.
ATTAAATGATCATCCAAACCATCAAAGATGTCTAAGCTGTTGTACATCCGCTTTACCAAGCTTATCATTGTCTACCTTCTTTCACTCAACAAGAGTATGCCTCGTAGATCAGACTCTAAGTTGCACAGTTCATAAGATGATCATCCCATAACCAAATTGTTAAACACAACTAACGATAACTACAAGTTTGGAATGGAAGTTCCCGATGCTATGATCAGTGATGCAATCAAGAAGAAAGTAGGGTACAAGTATTATATGGCTAAGAAAGTGGAAAGTGGGAAAGCTAAAATTGTTGATAAACCAGAAGAGCAACACGTATCTCTAATCAAAAGTGGCAGAGGAAAAGGTTTTATGTGATATGGTGATCAAGTAGCGAATGTTCCCAACAAACACAAGAAAGATGATGTGCCAAGTAAAACAAGATCTCTTACTATCGCTGAAGAAGCAGTTGTAGGTGAACTTACAAAATCCATCAGTATTTATGAACCGCTCTCTCAATGACGTCGAAGGAGTCAATTGACAATTGACAGCCAAACTAACAAAGCCGTTGATGATATGTACAATGAGTGGGGTCAGAAACTCAAAGGTCCTGCAGTTGAAGATCTAGCAGTTCAGTCATTGTTAGACTTACGGAAAGGATCAAAAGCTAGCAGACTAGATAGTTTAAGGCAAAACAAGCAACTAGTTGCAGGAGAAGGATCGAGTGCTGCTCAAAACAAATACTATTCTTCATTAGATACTGATAGTGATGCTGACAAATCAAAGGAAGGTGTAAATGAAACTGATGATCCTGCCGAATCTGATATGGACTTATCCAATGATAATCCACATGGAGATGATGATGCTGCAAGGTATGGAGTGTTCATGCCTAACAAGTCTACTACAACACCCAATTCTACCTACCTCAGTTTGACGGTTACAAGTTCCTTACTAGACTTCATTCAGACCTTACTAGATGAATCACCTGCAAATGAATTGACGGATTTTATGAGTCATCCAATGTATAGTGATGCTCAAACAACCACAGTGGTGCATAACCTAGAGGGAAATCCTGAGCTAACAACCTATATATCAGGTGCATTCAAAGTACCACTTGGTACACATGTAGATGTTCTAGGAACAAAAAATTTAATGGAGGAAATGTTCCCAGACGAGAATGCTCATCATATACCATCTCTACCAGCAAAGAAAATTCCCTATCCTATAACATATTCCCAACCAAGCTTACTACAAGCTAAAGCAAAGAAGCTGATGTAAAAGGCGAAAAAGAATATGAGGAACTTCAACTTCAAGAAGGAAGTTGCACAGAAATTCAAAGAATATGATCAGAAGGTGAAAGCTCTTACAAATTTCAACGTTTCTAAAGCATTTGAAATAGTCGTCCAAGCAAAAGTTCTGACAGAAATCAAAAAGCTTCTACCTACTCATATCCCAAATGCCATTGTAAACTATGTTAAGCCTCGCCTTAACTAATCCTCTTCTATTTGGTAAAAAAACTAATTGGTTCTGCTATTTCATCTTGTGGGTTATGAGTGCCATAGGACCTAGTTCTTTGTTCAAATTCTAAGCATGCAGAGGATTTATAAGAGAATAAGTCAATTCCAATTTCAAGAGGATTAAAGGTTTCCTCCTCTTGTCCAATGTCTACCATGTAAATTTTCTCGATGCATTGGTGAGAATTTATGTTAAATTTAATTTTTTCACTACCTATTTTGAATGAAATTTCTTCGTTGAACACATCGATTTGGGCACGAGTTGATTCAAGGAATAGTCTTCCTAAAATTATAACATCATCAGCCATTTTAACAACAAAATTACACAGAAATTCTAACATCCTAAATTTTACCAAGATATCGATAGTTCCTAAGGGCTCATTAGTTCCTGTGGTATTTTCTATGGTGCTTGTACCTCTGAATTTATCTAAACTAAGGTATTCATAGACCTTCAGTGGAATGATATTATCCTTAGCATCTAATGTGGTGATAGCATAAAAACTATGGTTATCAATATTAAAAGGAAGAAGAAAACTTCCTAGGCTCATTTCATTGAGTAGCCGACAGGATGCGGTATTTGAAGTGTTGTCATCTGCTCTGTCCAGTTCATTACTGGCGATGGAAGATGTTTCATTACTTATGCTAGTTGTTGAGGCTTCAAATTGCTTTTTCACGATATCATATTTCATCTCCATTAAGGCATCCTCCATGTTCTCCACTCCCTACATACTCATGTGTTTTTGTTATCTCAGCGTTCAACCATTCATCAACATCATCTTTTTCTTCGAAGTGCTAAATGTTATGAGTATACCCATGGTTACTTTCCTCTTGTTTACTCATGACTACTTCATCGTCGGTCATGTATTCAACCTCTTCCTCCATATCTTCCGAATCACAATTGAACTCGGCGCCTGGTTGGTTAAGACCAAAATAGTGAGCAAATTCCCAGATTGGGTCATGGGTTGGTGTACTTTTGCCAAAATAGGTAGGAAGATATGATTTAGTATTGCTGATGTGGTTCTCATTCACCTTTTTCTCGAATTCCAAGTACTCGGTGATAGTCATATCTTCAATCATTTTAGGTGTTTGACTTTCTTGTGTCAGCCTAAGATACTGTTCAATGGTAAGATTATCAATGTCAACTCTATCCATGATGTTTCCTGGAGATTAGATTGAGGTGAGAAAAGACATAATTGCAAAAATTCAAATTACTACTAATTTTTAGCTCCCCGACAACGGCGCCAAAAACTTGATGCGTATTTTATTTTAAAAAGTATTTTTACCAAGTTTTAAATTTATAAAACTTGATCTACTTGACAACGCACTAACGGGCAGAGAACCCGATCGTGGGTAGTATAGAATGGTAAATCCGAGGTCGTCCCAAGAGCTAGGTTGTAATTAGTTCTAATTTGAAATGTCACGTTTTAAAAGTGGTTTGAATTGATTTGAAATAAATAACAATAAAATAAATTACTGAAAATTTAAAAAGTTGGAGATAGCAGGAGAGAAAACGTGCTAACCTAGTTACTTCATTACTATTGTTATGAAATTTTTTTCCTGTGCAATGTTAAACTATGGTTTCATTAGCGGTTTCTAAGGTCGATAGACTTGAATATGCATATGCAATCTATCCTATACTTCCCGCGATTCTGACCCAAGTCTAAATCGTATAGGCAGTAGAATATCTAGGTTGTAGTGATTAATCCCAACTATTCCCAAAACATATCTAATAACTTGTAAAGATTATTAACCCTCTCTGAAAGAGTTCCTATGATTTTTAAATATATTAAGTGATAAGTGCGGAGATCGGTTAGTTCCTACACTAGGGTTCGGAGTCATAGATCCTCTCTAGTACCCGATGGATCCCATATTAACTAGATAATCTAATAATGGGGCAAGCAAGGTCCAAATCACCCATACTACCAAAACCCAGGGTTACACGATAGTCAAGGAATATCCAATAAAACCATAATCTAACAGGAAACAAACATCATAATAACAGCAGCACTTTAAGTGCTTAGCCGCTCATGGTAACAGAACACAGCAAGAAATAAAAGTAATCATAGTTTGAATGCTCATAATTCTTACAGTATTCGTATTTAAACGATTAAATACAAAAAGTAAGTAAAGTGTGATCTCCCTTGGACTCCAGGTGGAATTCTTTGAAGGTTGGAAGCCTTTGTCGCCTCTCCAATTAGCTGTGGAGGAAGTGATGTTGGAATAGCTTGAATGAGGCCTCTATTTATAGGTATCGACCCTGTTACGACGTAACTTATAAATGTGTTATGTCGTAACCTTCTTACATGGCATTCCATATTTAAGCAATTGTTACGGCGTAACCAAATATGGTGTTACGTCGTAACCTTCAAATAATGTCCATAAGTACGTAATCTTCCTTCCATATTTGTGGATCTTCATGGTTACGGCGTAGGCGAAACCAATACTAGGTAGTGATTAACACCGAAACTCTATCTATAGGAAAGATTATCTTATCTACATTCCTGGATTACGGTTGGTAACTAGAATATGTGTTACGCCGTAAAGTTATCCTTGATCTTCGTACTTGCTTAATATATGTTACGGCTTAACCATATTTGGTGTTGCGTAGTAACATTCTTCAAATATTTACACTTTAAGTCCTTTTTCCCTTGTTTCTTGTTAGTTTCCTACATTTCACCTGAAAACTACAAAATGATAGAAAATATCTCGTTTTTGAGTGTTAGTGAAACATTTTTAGGTAATATAGGGGGTATTTTGCCACCAAAAAGTATTAAATATTTGATGTTGTCAAACTCAATGTAAGAAGAGCTTCTCTAGTCCAAAAGGCTTGATGTATGGGTGTTACTTCCTGCTCTATATAATATAAAACCCCTTACATTGAAATGGTTATTCAAAAATGAGCATGATGAAGAGAACACCGTCATTAGAAACAAGACTCGTTTGGTTGTGAGAGTGTACCGCCAAGAGGAAGAAATAGATTTTGAAGAATCCTTCGCTCCGGTTGCTAGAATGGAAGCTATCAGGATATTTTTGGCATACGCGGGACACACATCATTCATTGTATTCCAAATGGATTTGAAAACTACTTTCCTGCATTATTCGTTAAAGGAAGACGTGTACGTGTGTCAATCTAAAGGTTTCATCGATGCTGATCGTCCAAGCCATGTCTATAAGCTAAAGAAGGAACTATATGGGCTAAAGCAAGCACAGAGGGCATGGTACGACAAATTGTCAAAGTTTCTCCTACAAAATCACTTCTACAAAGGCACCATTGATCCAACGTTGTTTATAAGACGCTTCGACGACGACATCTTAGTGTTACAAGTCTATGTAAATGATATTATCTTTAGTTCTAGAAACCCTAGGTATACCTAATTATTTGCTGACCTTATGAAAAGCCGCTTTGAAATGTCAATGATGGGGGAAATGACGTTTTTCTTTGGTTTACAAGTTAACCAATCCCCCCGTGGTATATTTATAAACCAGTCCAACTACGTGTTAAAAATCCTTAAAAAATATGGAATGGAAACTTGTGATCCTATTGGTGCTCCAATGGAGATCAAAGATAATCTTAACCTAGATCAAAATGGGACTCTAGTCGATGCAACGAAATACCAAAGCATGATTGGTTCCCTAATGTATCTTACGTCAAGTATATCGGACATTGTACATGCTACTTGTTTATGTGCTCGGTACCAGACTAAGCCAACCGAGAAGCACCTCAAGGAGGTGTAGAATCTAATTAATCTTTAAATACATAAAGAACTATGAAGAAATCTAGAGAGAGAAAGAGAGTGGGAGGTTGTTTCTAGTAAGAGAAAGTAAGTAAGAAAAACATGTATTACTATGTGAGAAAATGAAACAACCAACACCCTTTCCATGGCATGGAAAGGGTTTATATACCACCTTAGTGGCCGACCTATAGGCTTAGGTCCATGGGCTTTTGCTTATCTAGCCTATCTAGTTTCCAAATATTACTATGCGAGCTATCTAACAATTTCCCCCTAAGGGAGGTCACTCAATTTTACAAAAAGTTAAACCTAGCATACTATGCTTTGTCTTCAGTCTTGTGCTCACAGATTTGTTTTCATGACTTCATCTTGCGCATAGTGATCTTTGACTTTAGGCTTGAGCTTGTTTTGATAGGCTTGACTTGTATGTGAACTTGAACTTCTTTGAGATCATCAATCAAGCATAATCGCTTGTCATCATTTTGTGATCTTTTGCCTTCTTGTGATCTTGTGACTTCTCATGCTCATACTGTTCTTGACGTTAAAAGTGTGTGTAACCATCTTTCTTGATATTTTTTTAACTTTAACACTTCGTCACTGTATGGTGGACGTACGGTATCAACTTAATACTTCTTCGCTTTAAGAAAGACCTACGGTATCAGAGTAGCGAAAGTCTTGAAACATATACTTGAGCTTTCATGATGTCTTTACTTTTGTCGGTCAAGTTTGAGCATGTGGCTTTGGATCTTGACTTGCCTTGATCCAATAGCTGTGACCATCAAGATTACCTGCATGAAAGGGTTAGTGATAACCATCAAGTATGGATGAAAGTGGCTTTTTCACTTTGTCTAATACTGTTGTAATAACCACGGTTCCCTGTTAATCAGTATAAATACTGCCTATGATCAGGTAGAATTCTAAAGAATCTCCTTGACAAGATTTCGCAGCTGCACTAGCCGTTCTCATTACCAGAGTGTCTCAAAGCAGACAACACGGTAAGAGTGAACCGGTAAGTTACTATCTTCCCGATTAAGCCGTCAATTCGTGTTCGGCTTTCCTATGTCCAGATACCTTTGTGAGGTTTCCCATGGACATAAGATTAAAAATTGATTTAGAAAATCAGTCAGTGTGTCAAGATGTAAACGGTTTTTATGACATACCATTCATAAGCTGGACCAAATCGATATCTAGTGTCACAAGTTCGATCCTTGTAGGATCTTATAAGTCACCTACCAAGAGCTTGTTTAATGTTGGCTCAAGCAGGATTTCCATCTTCACTGTGAATACTTAAGTATCACTCGGATGTTCTGGCAAAATCACAAGGATAATGCGTAGGACTCTTGATATATATTTCTTGTTTTTCACATTGTGTGAATTAGCAAGCATATTTTGGATAAGTGTCCTAATAAGATTTATAGATGATCTCTTTTGTCTCTAGACTAAATAGTGCACATTTGGTTTTAGTAATCGGAGGCTGGAGCAGACTGCCACCTTTTCAATACCAACTAAATTGGAGTAAGAAAGTCAATAGAAATGTGTTTAATCTTCGTGAGAAATGAAACAGAAGTCTTTTGAGAGATTCTGAGTGGCTAGGAAGGGTTATGCATTGCATCACTGGGTCCATGATGTCAGTCTTCAATGTCAGAAATCATCTTTGTGATTCTGATAGCAAATGTATTGACCCGGTTTCTGCCTAAGTGTAAGTAGGGCTTCTTTCTTTTCACCCTTTATCTTAACTTTTCTTTTCAATTCTTTGACCCCTTCAGTGCTTACCGGGACTTCATGACTAGTACCTTGTTGGGTTTGTTCCAGTACTAGCTCCGTGTCAATCGGCACTATTCCCTTATTCTCACTTTTACTCCTTTTTTACATCATGCCTAAGCACTTCTACACTATCTAGTGGATTGTCCCTAGGTAGATCACTCCGTTTCTGGCTGGATCGTGGGAACGAATACCTATACCTAACCACCTTATAACTCCAAATAATTAAATACATGGTCGGTCTTTTGGTATCATTCACAGCCTTAAAACCATTTGTAATGCTCCCTTTCAACATGTGCATTGATATTCGAAAAAGTTTAGCACATGAAGGGAGAAGCTTGCACTTGAGTCCTTGAAATTCACATCTTTAGCCATATATTTTAATCATATTTTCTCCCCTTATAAAAAATGTCAAATCTCTTGATATTTTGGATATCAATTGATTCAAATATTCATAGATTCAGGGAAAAAATGTCCAATTATTAACAAGCCGATTATTGGATCATTTTAATTCTCCCCCTCAAATTATGGGGGAATAATATGGTATTTGAGTACGTTAATTTGAAATTTTTTGAATTTACTAAGAAATTTTTAAAAATTCATACTCAAACACCATATATGCCTAATTATAGTCTACACTATTAATTTACATATTCACAAGAATTATTATATACGAGAGATGGACCTGAAATAAGATAGGACACAATATGACAAAATCATATTGTCCATTCTAGCAGCCTGAGGTCATTCCCGTATTCTCTTCCACCAATAAACTTCTCTAAATTCCGCATCAACCTCCTCTTATAAAGCTGCTTGTCGATATCCTGAACCATAACCCGAGCCCTTCATTTGTCTAATCCACTCCATTTCCTCTTTGGCATATATTCCATCCTTATTCCCTTAGCAATATCGTGAAGAGCGGTCTAAACATCATTGAGCGAGCCATCACTAAATTTATGGAGTTCATCAGCACGCATCAATCTGTTTTTGTTGTTCTGGTCCTTGTATATCACTCCTTTAGGGTCTGAATATGCAGTGTATGTGGTCCTGTTCATGAGATTTGACCTAAATGTGTTTGGCTTGGTAAGGTTGAGCTTCTTTTGGTAACTTTTGACACCTAATTGAAGATCTTCCACCCGCCTTTGAATGACAATCCATCTGGTGAACATACATAATGCCACATTCAAGTCATACCGTTCGTCGATTGTGAGATTGGTCAGCTTCTGTTGAACAAGTAGAAGTAACATGTCTTCTATGTCTTGTAGGAGAAGTCATGGGAACCGCAATGATTCGTTTTCTAGAGTAGACATCCTTTGACGAAGACATGTTGGCAGCAAACCTGTAGAAATGTTCACGTTTGGGACCCCAATATGAAGTACCCCAATATGAAGTACCCCAATAGGCATGTTTATCATTTATCATAATCACAAGACTCCACAAATTTTGAACCAAGTCTTCAATCCATTTGATCTCATATGTAACGACCTTTGTCTTCATAACGGAAGTTGAGTACCGTCTGCTTAAATCTCCACCTTTTAGATATTCCAGGTCTTTATTGATGAAGAAATCCTGAGGGATTACTTGACGGCCTCGATGATCTTGAATCAACGGGTGAGGTTTGCTGAGATCGAACGGATACAGTTTTCCTTCAGGGTTATGCCAGTCGTGTCGTTCAGTTGTGGCCTTGGAACATTCTTCAAGATGGTACTCTAGTTCTGTAAGACTCTAGCAGGTGCCTTTGAGTAGCTCGAATGCTGGTCTAACCAGAATTTCTTGGGTCAGATCTTTAATGTTGAGCTGATTCAGGACAAATGCAGAGAAGTCGAATGAGGTATCTATGAGCTCATCAAATGAAGTACGAGGTTCATTAGCTTGAGCAACTTGACTAATCCAGGTCTGAGGAGGTCGGGAGTCAACATGTTGTTTCTTATTCTAATCAAAATTAGAAGTTGGAGGTCATTCGGGTTTCTTGAACCAGTCAGCCTTGGAAACCTCCTTGTCAGCGGGTTGTTCATCATTGTTACCCGTGTCAAACTCTTGATCTTGTGGCACTCGTGAGTCATCAACTGTATGACTTGGCTCCTCTGCATGGGCAGACTTGCCAGAAGGCTTATGTTGAGAATAGGAGGCGTCTTTAGAGGTGCTTGAAGACTTCTTTTCCTTTGACCTTGAATCTCTGGATGACTCAACTTCCTTGCTTAACTTGCTTCTTTTCGTCCCTCGGTCTGATCCAGCAGAGGGGTCTTGATCTTTATCTTTGTCGTCTCAACTCCTCTTTAATGTAAAGACTTTACCATATGTATTAAAGAGATCCTTGTTAGTTTTATAAGACTTGACCAGTGCATCATAAAGATCCTTTTTATAATCATCTCTAAGATGTGATTTGCTTTCCTCCATCTTGTCTAGAAGAATCTTTATGAGTTCATACTCTGAGAGAGACGCAGCCGCTTCATAAGTTGACTTTGGTTGAGAGGAAGACCTTGCTAAGACAACAGCTTCTAATGATTTAGTGACATTTCTTTCAATCACTGGAGTTGCAAAGGCCAAGACTGCTTTAGGAAGAATCTTAGGAAGTTGAGTTTTCACTTCCTCTCTGATAACAGTTCTCACTGTCGAGTCAACTTTATCAATATATTCCTATTTCTTAGCTTGAGCTTCTTCTTTACATTCTGCATTATGTGACTGAATCGCTTTATGGATAGCTTCACCTAGCTTGTTGTCCATGTATCGATCCATAATAGATGGAATTGAAGAGATGGCTTGAGCATACTGGTTAACTTGCTTTAATTCAGACAGATCTCTTTCCAAGTTGGTGACTCGGTCATTAAATCTGAATACAGTTGCTAAGTCTAGAAGTACAAGAACTGTAGTTGTTGCTTCTGAAATTGTTGGTGTAGGAGTTAGTGTTGCTTGTTGTGGAAGTAGATTGAAGAAATGAGGTGGTGGAGGAATAGTTGTAGTGAAAACAGATGTGATTTCAGGAGCTGTTGTTGCATGACAAGCTGTGGTGTCCATCAAAGAAGCAATCTCATTTTCAATTGGAGAAGGATTCTCAAGATTTAGGAGCTTTCTTGTAAAGTCAGAGGAGACAGAAGAACTTTATACATGTTCATCAGCCTTCTGTATGTCAAGCACCGGTGTAAGTGTCACATGAGCGTCTTCCTCTACTTGCTCAAATCCTGACTCTTGAGAAACATTTTGCTAGTCTATGTCACCTTGATCAGCATCGTTCATGTCAGCATCGGTCATGTCAGCATCTCTATTTCCTAAATTCATGTTTACATCATTATACAGCTCCTTAGTGACCTCATCATCTTCTTATTCATCCATCGTTTCTTCATCATCAATATTTTCTTCTTCTTCTTCATAGTATTTGATTGGAATTTTTTCAAACTATATATATAATATATATAATAAAATATATATAATCTAAAAAAACTACAATAATCAATAAAACCGAGAAGTAGTATAGAATGTTCCCTGGTCGTTTATCCCCAACGAGGCTGGACTGGAGAATCGATACAGTCGGAAGATTAGAGTTTGAATGAGAGAAATGATTTGAGAGTGTGGAAAGCTAAGTTAAACAATAACAAACAAAAACGATTAAGAAAAACCTAAAAATTATGAAATTAAGCTAAAAAACGAGAGCACGAATCCCGAACAAGGGTCAAAAACATAAAATCTACAAATTACCCCCCCCCCACCCTAAGACAATTTTTTACTTCTAAATACTCTAGGGAAACTATAATGAAGAATGAAAAAGTCTAAGACTGAAAAGGAGGTGTTTTGAACAAAGACGAGTCAGTCAAGATCCGTACCCGAGACCGTTCTTTAAAAACCAAAATTTTCAAAAATAAACCTACGAAAATTTTTTATTTTTCCTACGTAAAAATTGATTTTAAGAAAATTTCTAAAAATGAAAATTTTTTTTGATAATTTGTATTTTTATGAATTTTTAAAACTTTTAACGAAATTAAATTATAAAAAATACTAAACTATTTTTAAAAATTCTAAAAAAAATTACTAAAATTACTAGACCTAAAATCCTACCTAAGAAAAATAAGAAGCCCAAAATTCGGCTTATAAATAAGCCGAAAATAAGCTCAAACGAGCTTATAAGCTTAAGGGACAAAAACCCTTTTAAATAACCAAGTGCCCAAGGGTCTAACAGAAAAGACCCAAGGGCACAGCGGTAAGAGGGTTTATAAAGAAGGGTGTATTGAGGGTAGAGACCCGGGTTCGAGTCTTGCTCACCCGGGTTTCCCTTTATCCTTTTTTTTTGTGACAACTTTCAAAAGCAAAGTTGTATGAGGGCTTCAAAATAAGCACTTTTAAAACTTGGGATTATTTTTGAAAAGCACAAATAAGAACAGATAATAAGAAAAAAAACAGATTTACTTTTTAAACTACACTAGGCATATTAAGCTAACTGCTAAGAACCTTTTAAACAAATAAGCAAAGGTTAAACTAGATTAAGCAAAACAGGTGACTATCTACCCTAATAAGCAGATATAAGTTCAAAAATCAGCAAGGAAATACAAGCCAATAAGCCAGGATAAGCAAAAACACTTAAGTTACAAATGGTGCAGGGCAGCCTAAAGGACAAAGTTTCAGCTTAATTTTAAGCATTAAGATACAAACTAATGGGCTTAAGACTTACACAGGCTTAAAGAGGACATGAAAGTAAGCAAATTTGATAAAAGAGACTTTCTACAAATCCTTAAAAATAGCTAGGAAAGGCGCAAGCTAAAGAAAACTGGCGAATGCTGAAAAAGTAAAAGCTTAAAGGCTTAAACCTTGGGTTATTCTAGGATTCATTAGCACAGGCAAACAACATTTAAAAAATGGCAAATTAGCTTAAACTACTTTACTTAAGAGCAATTTAGAAGTTAAAATTTGCAAAGAAAATAATAGGAAAATCACAAATAAGCAGATAATCACTTAAGGGCTAAACTGCTAGAAAAACAGCCTAAGGGGAATATTATGGACTTAAAAATAAGCATCTAAATGGATTCTAATGGGCTGAGGGCTTATACTAGCTTATAGCCTATCCACCTAGCTACAATTAACTAGCAAAGAAAGGAGCTTGTAATAAAAGATAAGCCCAAAAAAAACTTGAGAAAATAGCTTTTCACCTTAGCAGCTGCTGAGTGTGAGTTTTTCTTAAAGGGACAAAATGATTATAAGCAAGCCTCACTTTAAACCTAGAAACAAGACTTTAAAATGAAAATTAAGCTTAAACATATAAGATAATACACCCCAAAAAAAATAAAAATAAAAACTTTTTAAAAATTGCTTTATATTCTAAAAGTCATAACTCAAAACTAATGTGAAGCTTATAAAATTCAACTGCTAAACTATAGCTATTAAAAATGTTAGAAATTTTTTTAACAGAAGTGGACTAATGAGCAAAACACCAATAGAGACTTAGATATTTCATCCTACTGCATTATTTGAAACAAATGGGACCATAAGCAAGACTTCAAAACATTTTCTTTAAGAAAATTAACCCAAGAGCTGATTCAGCAAACTTTAAATGCAGAATTGAATATTTGATACCATAACCTAAAAAACTTAATACAATAAACTCTCAAGACTTCAAAATTATCTTAACTATAACTTAGGGCCAATGCAAACTGATTTGGGTGACAGAAGTAATTTTATGCCTAAAATGACCCATTTTTAGACTTATCCCAAACACTCCCTTAAAAGTGGTTTTTGCATTTTTAGGCTAAAACAGACGGCAAGTTGCATCAAACTAAAGTAAATAGGCATAGTTAAGACTCATTAAGCACAATTAAGTCAAAAATAAGCACTGGATTAAGCTGGGTTTAAATAAGCAGTTATATGACAAATTTTGCATAAAAAAACTAACTTTCATTAATTTGAAGATTACAAAGACTTGGAAAAATGTAAATGACAGATAAATATAAAGACTAAAAACATAACATTAAAAACATTCAAAATTACATTATCTCTCCATACCCTATCTTGTTTTTTCTCTTTCATCTTTCTTCTTTTTATATGCTGCCAAGGGTGTCTTCAAGCTGTGTTTGTGATGTGAGAGGAAAACACAAAAGCAATCCAAGCCTTCCATTTTTTCTTGGTCTCCAATCTATTTAATCAAAACCCTTGATTTCGTGTAGCCAATGGTAAACCATGGGATTTCCATAGTGGCAATGAGCCCATGTGGAGGGTGGGGTAAGTGTTGGTGATGGGTTTGGACAGATTTGATGGGTGTTTCGAGGTGTTGATGGTGACAGAGGTGGGGTTGTGTTTTTGGCGGGAAAATTTGGGGGTTAGGGTTTATGTTTATTTTGGTTTAATTTGGGGCAGGGGATGAGTTTTGGTGGTTGGAAAATTTAGTCCCTAAGAGTATATGAGTTTGTTGCAAAAGTAGTCCTTGTGGGGTTTATAAATTTCAGGGTTTGGCAGTTTTAGCCCTTGAAGGTTATATAGACTCTTTCACCACACGTCCTTGTGGCATAACAGCGTTAGGGCTATGGGCTTGTGGGCTTATATTGGCAAAATGGGCCTGTTAGGTTTAATAAAGGAATTTGGGCTTTTGTATATAAGTGGGCTGACCCGGGCCCACTAGGTGGGTACGAGTGGGCCCATTTTTAGAAATTTGGGTTTTCGGGTTCGGTTTTTTATTCTCTTTCCAACACCATATCCCGGGGTTGACTTTGACTTCGTCTTGACTTCATTAAATGCACAAACGTCGTCGAGTCGATCCGGGAATTTTCGTTTTAGCGCAGGTTTCACATTCCTTTTTGAACCTTAGCTTAGTTTTTCGCGCACTTTCCAAATCCGTGCTCAGTTTTGTCGTTTTGGCTTCGTTTTTGTCCTTTAGTGAATATCTGGGACCTGCACAACACACCAAAAACAGGATAATTTATGGCCATCTTTATGTGGTTTTTGGTCATTTTTAGGTCGATTTTAAGGTAAAAGGTATGTGTAATTACACATACCAAAATCCACTATTACTATGGTATTGAAGTGTCCTTACGCAATTGCTATGAAGTAAGCATTTCAGAAAACTAAGAATCTCAATCCCCTCGACTAATACCTCGAAAAGTAGTAAGGTTTCATCGAGGAAGTTAAATGACTCATAAGTTTTGAAAAATTCCCAGTGTTTACCATTTTTTATTTACACGTTTATTCTCTACAACATATTTTTGTATTTTTCATATTAAGCAACTAACTACCTTATTTGACTTTCGTTATTTGGGATCATAGAACAAGATGCATTTCGATCCGAGAATGCCCCAAAAAGGATAAATTCATCGTTCCCGACTTTTCACTTATTCCAAACCAGATTAAATCGAAATCACCCGTTAATTATGAAGTAAGATGCTAACACTACTAATTATCTGCAACTTGTATAAACTTTTCACTCCGAACAATTTATATTTTAGGTGTATGTGCTATTTTGAACTTTTCAAACCATGGATCCAATGTTTTAACAATATTCTATGTTTTACGTTCACCGAGAATATGAGTTTGAAGGCGAGATCATCCCATGTAGCGGGGACTTTCATGCTCGGCACCATCCAACCTTGCGGTTAAGTGACCAGGCTTTTGACACCCACAAAGAGACTAGTTCGGGCTCAGGACCTTAGGTTTTCAAAAATCTCAGGTTTTCGTATGCACATTGCTTTATAAAAAATATAATAGCACAAAGTTCAAAAAGGCATATTTGAATTTTAACAAAGAGACCTTTTATTCACACTTAATATTAACTATTTACGCAGTTTGTAACCCTCGACCTTTTTTCGGTTGTGAGCCGGCAAGATGCAGCAAACTTTTATCAGTCTCGGATTATTATTCTTACTATGGGTTTTCTTTAGAAGGCTGTAACATCGGTTGTGAGCCGGCAAGATACAACAACTTTTATCACCACCGTTTATTTTATAAACTTATTTTGCAATTTTCATCATTTTTTAATTTTTTTTTTAATATATATATTGGAAAAAGTCTTTAAAAATTCAAGTAATAAATTTGAACTACGTCTATAATTTTTGTCTATTTATACATTAAATTATTGATTTAAGTTTAATTTCCAAAAGTAGCACGTATATTAATCAGGTTAAGAGCTTATGGGAGAAAAAGCGACAAATTACACACATGAGCTCTTAAGATTTCCAAATAATCCTTGTTTAGCATCCAACTCATACTTAACACTATCATTTTTTTGAAATTTTGGTGGTAAAAACGGGATTACGTGATAACAACGGCTGCAGGCACAATCAAATCGAAGATCCCCCCATACTAGAACTAAACATCGTCCTCGATGTTTTACGAAGGGTTTCTACATAAATCCTAAGCCGTTTATTAAGTATGCTTAAAGATAAATGTTAGTCAATAAGATTAGGATATCGGATTCCCAAAATGAAGCTGAGGATGTGAAGCTCGAGGTGAATGAAGAACAAAACCGAGAGGCTTCAAACATCCGAGAATTCCTGGACAAAACCACAAAACACAAAAACACGAGATAATGGTAGAGGCGAGCCTCCTCACAACACAAAACACATATTAGCAAATAGAAAGAAGATAGAATGGATAAGCATGGGGTGCCTCCCACGAAGCGCCTTGTTTTTGTTAACCGAGTCACAAGCTCGACTCGACCCCGAATTCATTGGTCCATGGGGGAGCAAGTGGAAGATAAAATCTCCAATCGACTTTCCATTTCAAGTGGTTGGATAAATATGATTCATTGAAAGTTCCACTCTGATGAGATACATCCGGCATAAAAGAATGATAAATGGAGAGAAGATATGGAGGAGCAACTGGATACGTGAGAAATGGAAGAAAGATCCATACAATATAAGCTAAGAGAGGTTCACTTAAAAGTATGAAAACGTATCAGGGTGGGATGGTGGGTTAATAATTAGGCACATGACTTTGGGTTCTGTTAGGAAAATATCCTCAACCTCACCATAGAAGATTGCAGCTCAGCTCAATCTTAAAGCAGAAATGATCATACTCCGATGGAGATATGATGTGAGCGAGTTCACCGGCGAACTCCTCATGATAAAAATCACTCCTATCGGTAGGAGGAAATGGATTGATCGAAAGATCAAAGATGAACGAATCATATTTAGAAAAATCAGCATGAGTAGTGGTACTGCCACTACTCTTTTCTCCAATATGATCGTTATCAGAATAGAAAACTTCATAATCCGGAAGAGAATAATCAGAATGAGTAGTGGTACTGCCACTACTATTCTCTTCCAAATCAAAGCAGAAAGATTCGGTTAAAGAATTATCAAAGGTGTTAGTCTCCTCCAAGAAAGAGTTAAGAGATGTGGAGGAAGACTTGGTCATAACATCGGAAGATGGAGCGGGATTATCTTTTAATGCTTTGATGTTAGCAATAAGAAGATTGACATTCAACAATTTTTCACGAAGGATATCGTCTTTGATTGTTAGAAGAATATCGGTATCAATCCCTCCAACTTCCGGGATAACAATCTCTACCACCTCTAAGCTGACGATCTCAGCATCGGGAGGTGATGCATCGACATAATCGATGTTCTCATAAGAATCGTCATCACTCGAAGAAGAATCATTGTTGGAATCGATGATAGTCTCAGAATGTTCTTTGAAAGTTTCAAGAGGGGTAGGATTGTTACAAAGAGGCACATCACACACGCTGTCAGGAATACCCTCGGACTCACTTGGGATTGGGACAAGGTTCTCAACACTAGACTTTATTACTTCGTCCGATTCCGTTGCCGGAATAGTGTCAAGATGCTCATCCCCCATACTTAGAGAGTTAACGGGCTCCTTGGTTGGTAAGACGGGTGTGATTGCAATAGTATAGTCATCGTCATCATCGTAGCAAATGGGAATCTTCCAATATCGATCTTTAGCCGCTTGCTCTTCCGCAATTCGCTTTTCTTCTTCCTTCTTTTGTATAGCTTGACCAACCAAATCACATAAGGTTGTCATTTGTTCCATAAGCTTATTACTAGAATTGAGAAGCTCATTTTGGGAATTGAGAAACTCATTTTGGGAATTAAGAAGCTCATTTTGGGAATTGAAGATTGGATGATTGACGGTATATTGCGGGGGTTGAAATTGGTCAAAACCAAAAGAATTATAATCATAGCAAGAATTTTGCTTATGATAATAGTCTTCATTCATTGGTTGACATTGGTAAGTTTCATGAGGTCCCCCGCAATTTTCACAACAAGAATATTGTTGCTGAAAATTTTGAAAATTTTGTGGAGGGTGGTTTGCAAAACTTGGAGAGTCGTTAGAAGAGTACGGAGTTGAAAAAGTGATTGGTGTTCCATTTCCAACATTACAATAAAAATAACTCCATCATATTCATTACAACCACATTGTTGGGCACGTACAAAAATACATTGTTGTTGCAAACCTTGCATTTTTGTGGGATTCATTAGTTTGATTGTAGAAGGTCGGATTAGTGATAATCGTATTTGCGGTGGATAATTGTAACCATAATGAGCACCTCTTCCCACAAGACTTACAAGTACATCGTTGACAAAAGATATCGTCAACGGAATCACCGCACTCGTAACAACAATTGTGGTTAATTTGTGGAGGACTTTGTGTAGAATTTACACCGGGGTCTTGTTTGACAACAAATGGCTCTTGATTAACAAAGTTAGCATCGTTATTGGATGACTTGGAAGTGTCTTGGAAGTTTTGAAAAACCTTCTCTAATGTCTTTCGTATTTGTGACACATTGTCGACAATATAGACCATGAACCGGGTCTCCACAATCGAGATAAATCTTTTCAATTTTAAGGGGTCGTTGAGACAAGTCGGGTATGGGAACAAGAATATTGTCTTCAAGACTCCCTTTTGGACTAAGATTTCTAGGTTTGTAAATTCTCCACCAATATTCGTCGATATTCTTTCTCGAGGTCCTGTATAAAATATAGGAAAAACAAGTGCATTCATATCTTGGTACCTATGGTTAATTTAAACTAAACTAAACAAACTAATTACGGGTTAGTCTTGGTAGATATGGCGTATCAGTTTAGTGAATACGCCGTATTCAAAATCTGACAATAATGTTTTTTAAAGTGCAATAAAAATAAAGACTGATAACGTCCAGACAATCAATACGTCGTATGGTGTGGAGCAGATACGCCGTATTGATGTTTGGGAAGACAGACTCTATAACAAAATTAAATAACAATTCGAGTTGTCTCTCGGTAAGCACTTTTGTTTACAGCAAAGTCTTTAAGTTAGACTTTTCTTCAGCTTTTTTTCACTCCATCTCATGCACGCTAATGTGCCCGCGTATAAGCCATTCTTCCATCTTCGCATCTCGAATGTAATTGGGTCCTAGATTCAAAACTCCTTTGTAGAACCCCTTAAGCTTTTGGTATGCATGCGAGATTCCATTCTTCTTAACCACTTCACTTACCTTCAGTAATGGTGAGATTTTGTTGCATTTCTCATTAGTGTGGTTTTTAAACCTCGGATGTGATCGTACCATTTGGTAAGTTACTTTATCATCACCATTGTAAATGGTAATCCTTCCTTCAAATCGTTTTGTTTTAATTCCATACACCTCTTATATATAATATATAATAAAATATAAAATGTATAGTAAGTATAATCTAAAAACAATAATCAATGAAACCAAGGAGTAGTATAGAATATCCCCGGGTCGTTTATCCCCAACGAGGCTGTGCTGGAGAATCGATACAGTTGGAAAATTAGAGTTTGAATGAGATTAATGATTTGAGAGAGAGAAAGCTAAATTAATCAATAACAAACTAAAACGATTGAGAAAAACCTAAAAATTATGAAATTAAGCTGAAAAGCGAGAGCAGGATCCCCAACATAGGGGTCAAAAACCTAAAATCTTAAAAATTAGCCCAACAAAGAAATTTTACTCAAAACAACTCTAGGGACTAATATGGAATGAAAAAGACTAGACTGAAAACGGAGGTCGTTTGACCCAAAAACGAGTCAAGTCAAGATCCGTACCCGAGACCCGTTCTTTAAAAATCAAAAGTTTGAAAAATTAACCCTACGAAAGTCTTTCTATTTTTCCTACGTAAATTATGACTAAAGAAAATTTTCTAAAAAAGAAAAATATTTTTTTGATAATTTTTGTATTTTTTATGAATTTTTAAAACTTTTAACGAAATTAAATTATAAAAAATACTAAACTATTTTTAAAAATTCTGAAAAAATTACCTAAAATACTAGACCCTAAATCCTACCTAAGAAAAATAAGAAGCCCGAAATTCGGCTTATAAATAAGCCGAAAATAAGCTCAAACGAGCTTATAGCTAATATGGGCAAAACACCCTTAAATACCCAAGTGCCCAAGGGTCTAACAGAAAAGACCCAAGGGCACAACGGTAAGAGTGTTATAAAAGAGGTGTATTGAGGGTGAGACCCGGGTTCGAGTCTTGCTCACCCGGGTTTCCCCTTATCTCATCTTCTTTTCAAAACTTTTTAAACAAACTTGTAGAACACATGAAGCTTATCATTTTTCATAACTACGAATTTTTGAGAAAAGCTAAAGATAAGCTAAAAAAAGGGCTTTTTGTTTGATAGTTTGCTTAAAGTAAGCTAAGGCTTAAATGGCTTATGGCTTTTGACTTTTATGAACAAATAAGCAAAGAAAAGGGAAGAGTGAGCAAGCACAGCTTAATACACCATCATAATGAACTATTAGGAACAAAAATAAGCCAATGAAATAAGCCCAATAAGCCAGAAATTGGCTTAAACACTCAACAGTACTAACTTAAGAGTTAGTACTGCTAGGTTGTGTCTTTTTGATATGGACTTAAAATACACAATAAGCAAAGGAAGTGACTAACAAGCAAACTCAGGCCACAATTAATCCTAATAAGCAAGTAAGAACTGAATTCTACAACTAATAAGCACTTAATAAGCTAGAAAAGAAGTCAAGCTATTTACTACACTAAACAGTCAATAGCCTAATTTGGGCTTAAATTTAAGCTACTTAGAGGCCAAACTAAGGTCTAAAAAGCTAGGGCTTAATAAAGGAGCTTATTGGCTTTCTAGAAAAGCCAAAAGCTTAGGCTAAGGTCCTCTAATAAGCTAGAACAGTGGGCTTAAAAGAGGGTGTACTACACCAGGCAATTTCACAAAGTGTTTTTGTGAATAAGCTAGGCTTAAATTGCTCATGCCAATAAGCTCAAAAACAAAAACTCAGTTAAAACAGATGAAAAAACACATGAATGAACTTGAGCCCAAATTTTTAAGAGCCAAAAACACTAATTAACCTTCTGATTATACTTGAATGAAAATTGGGACACATTTTGGTCTTTTAAAAAACTAAGAAAATGTTGACAGTTTATAATGGATTGCAAATGACACCAATTAGACTT
Source organism: Tanacetum coccineum (assembly GCA_026074375.1). NCBI lineage: Eukaryota > Viridiplantae > Streptophyta > Magnoliopsida > Asterales > Asteraceae > Tanacetum > Tanacetum coccineum. The sequence goes on along the minus strand of BQNB010007177.1, from coordinate 22,475 downwards.
AACTACAAGTTTTTGACACTCAAAAGGGAAACACTTTGAAACTATAACTTAAGGATATCCAAGAGCAAAATCCACTTAAGCACTATGTAATCTCTTCCAAATACCAACAGACTAAGGCCAACTTAGAAAACAGTTGAAAAACCCTATAAGTACTTGAAAATATGGAAAAACATACACCAAATGAGCATAATAACCTTAGCCAAACGTTGACAAATTGACACTAACCCATAACCTTGCCATTTTGACCTATTCTGGGCTTAACCCAAACACCCCTTTATCTTTTTAAAAACGAATTTAACACTTTTAATCACTGAATTAAGCACACATTTTTTAAGAGAAGTGTTAAACAAGCAATATTAAATAATAAAAAGTGAAAAGCAAAAACAAATAAGCCTTGAAAAAGCTTAACAAGGTAACAGTAACAAATAAGCTATCTATACATTTTATTAGAGCAATGGCAAGTTATTGATACTGGTGGAAAAAAACAAAAAAAAACTAAGGTCATTTTAAAGCATCACTAACCACAAATAAGCAACAAAAAAGTCATTAATAAGCTAAAAAATAAGCTATGCTACAGTAATTTTTAAGCAAAAATTTAAAAGGGAGTGTACCTTTGATCCTTGCTCAAAACAGGATTATGAATTCCTAAATAAGCTCTAATCCTACCCCTTAGCTTATAAATAAGCTTTACTAAACACCCAATGAGCCATCTATTTTTGCCCATTCATCCATTTGCTATCAAACAGTAACTTTTTTTTTCTTTTTAATTTTTCTTAAATTTTTGTATCTTAGTTTAAAAACAGATTATAGAATGCTTATATAAGAGCTTATAAGTAAGCTTAAAAGAAACAAGAACTTGGAACACAATTTAAAGCTTAAGTCTAAATTTTCATTAAAACAAAATTACAAGTACATAAAGTTAAACTGAGTTTTTAACTAAACTAAAAACTACTTTCTAAAAAAAAAACTAACTCCTTGCCTCAAGGGCTTACAAAAGCTTATATAGAAACGAGCTAGGGCTTCTTTGTAGACACAAAACCCGTCTTGTGTTTGTTATGAGAGTAGAAACTCAAACAAAGACTGGCCATTGGATTGTCTTGGTGCCCAAGGCCTCAAATCTAAACCCTTGATCAAACTGTGGGTTTTTGGATTGCCACCGTGGACAAGGACCATGTGGGGGGTGGGGTTTATGAGAGTGAAGGGTTTGGAGTGTTATGGGGAGTCAACGAGGTTCGATAGTGACAGGTTTGGGGTTTAGGAGTTTGGCGGGAAATGATGTTGAAGATATACAGTGTTTTTAAAACATGTTTAAACTTTGGGTTTGTGAACTAGTCCTTCAAGGGTTATATGTTTATTTCAGTTTAAGTCCATGTGGTGTGTTAATAGTTTGGAAACTTGGCAAAAACACCCCCCGAATGATATATATTATGTCACCACAAGTCCTTGTGGTGTATAACTTTGGAGATTTGGCAGCATGAGCCCTCGTGGTTAATACTTTGGGAAAATGGCAGAATGAGCCCTTGCAAGTATTTTTCCTCTTTTCCTTTATAAAATAAGTTAGGGACTTGGCAGAATTGGTCCCTAAACTTATTTTTCTTCACTTTTTGACTTTGGATTTGTCAGGGTTGACTTTGGTTGACTTTTTGACACTTGGGCTTTGTCTTGACTTGTCTTTCCCACGCTTTTCCATTCCATGTCCGATTTTGTCGTTTTGGCTTTGTTTTTCGTCCTTTTCTTAGATATCCGTTCCTGCACAACACAATTAGCAAAACAAGCATATTTTTGGCATTTTAAGTCCGTTTTTGGTTATTTTAGCTCGTTTTTAAAGGTAAAAGGTGTGTGTAATTAAACACATACCAGTCATCCTGAGGGAAAAGGTAATACCTTTTACGGAGGATATAGTGAATATCACAACTCACAGTAGACACTACCACCGACATGGATGTAATCAGGAGTAATGCTTGTCTTACCAGCAGATCCAGACTTATGGTAAGACGTAATATCAAGATGGGAGTCTATAACAATCAATAGACTCAATAGTCAAACATGGTCTGACAATAAGGCAAAGTTAGCTTTTGTGGAGAACCTTCTTGGAGAAAGCAAAAAATTAATGTGGCAGCAATGGCGAACTGCATATCCAGGGGCATACTCGGCTCTTAAAACAATCGCAGATGACCCACAAAACATAACCTCACAAGTAAGGAAACTGATTATAATGGAAGACCCATATAAAGGCTCGACTGATGAACAAGACAGAGCTTACAGGGATCTAGATAGAATAACTTGTGAAGAAACCAAGAATTTGTGGTCATTCTTGAATGATTTCTGACAGTTGGCAGTAAAATCAGGAAAATTATATTTCCCCTCAACAACGGAAAAACTCTTTGCTAAACTTCCACCCTCTCTGTCCAAAAATATAGAAGAATCGTTTAAAGCTAAACACCCTGGTCTCAGCGTAAGAGTCTTGCCTGCAATCAAATTCACTCATACTTTCGTCTCAGAAATGTGCAAAGATGCGGAACTTGCCAAAGAATCAAGGGACTTATCCCTTTGTTCTGCCATACCAATTCCTGGTTATTACAAGAATAACATGAAGAAATATGGAATTAGAAAGTCAAGAACATATAAAGGAAAGCCGCATAATTCTTATGTAAATCCATTCAAGAGGAAGTATAAGGATGATAGAGGACGAGTCAAAAAGTGCAAATGCTTTATTTGTGGAAAAGAAGGACACTTTGTAAAAGATTGCAGAAGTAAGCAAGGCAATATTGCAAGATCAGCTGTATATCAAAATTTACTCTTATTCTACCCAGCAGGAAGGTCAAAATTGTGACAAAACACTTATTTTATTTTTGGAAATTTTTGAATTTTTTTCATTTTTTTGAAATTTTGGTGGTAAAAACGGGATTACGTGATAACAACGGCTGCAGGCACAATCAAATCGAAGATCCCCCCATACTAGAATGAAACATTGTCCTTAATGTTTTACGAAGGGTTTCTACGTAAATCCTAAGCCATTTATGAAGTATGCTTAAAGATAAACGTTAGTCGATAAGATTAGGATATCGGGAGCTGAGGATTGTGAAGCTCTTGTGATCGAAGGACAAATACCGCGAGCACGAGAGGCTTCAAAAATCCGGGACATCCTGGACAATACAGCACAAAACACAAAACATGGAAAAGGAAAGAGGCAAGCCTCCTCACAACACTAAACACTTATTCATTACTACGCTAGCATACTACTACTACTGATAAACTAGGATAAGCATGGGGTGCCTCCCACGAAGCGCTTGTTTAGGGTCACTAAGCTTGACCCAATTCCCTGAATTTAGTTGTCCTTAGGGAAGGTTTGGAGGTCCGGGATATCCATAGCAGGGATATCACCTCCAAAGTAGTGCTTGAGACGATGACCATTTACTTTGAAGTTTGGCCTGGAGTTTTGGGATAACTCAATGGTGCCATACAGAAAAACTTGAACAATGGTAAATGGTCCAGAACAACGGGACTTCAGCTTGCCGGAGAAAATTTTCAATCTTGAGTTAAAGAGGAGGACTTGATCACCAACGTTGAAAACGCGGTTTTTGATCTTTGCGTCATGAATCCTCTTAGTTTTCTCTTTGTAGATCAAAGAATTTTCATAGGCTTGATCACGCAGTTCACTTAATTCATTGAGTTGAACTTTGCGTTGATCACCCGCGGTTTTGAGATCAAAGTTTGCATGTTTAAGGGCCCAGTAAGCTTTGTGCTCCAACTCAATCGGCAGATGACATGCCTTTCCATATACAAGCTTGTACGGAGTGCACCCGATGGGTGTTTTGTACGCTGTACGGAAGGCCCAGAGAGCGTCATCCAGTTTGTCCGACCAAGAGGCACGATTTTCGCCCACTGTCCTTTCAAGAATTCTTTTTAAACCACGATTCGATACTTCAACCTGCCCACTTGTCTGCTTGTTCTAATGGATATACTTTTGTCCAAACGTTGTGCGGAAGGATGTGTTGATAGAAATATGCAAGATTGACGTAAGTCACATGACGAGACGATGTCTCCCCTTGTTCTTGTACCGGTGTACTGAAGATGTTGATAAATTCATCGTCGTCAAATTGTGCATTTTCTGTATTTTGTGTTGCTTGAATAAATGGTCTCATGTTCAGTGACCAGTTTGGTACGTGAGGTGGAGTTTGATGTGTTAATGAATTATCAAATGTAGGTGGATTCTCAGCAACATCGGTTGATGAAGAAAGTGGAGTTTGTTATGTTGTATGACGTTATGGGATTATCAGCAGCATATACAGCTGAAGACTTTGACACAACATGAGAAGAACATTGAGTAATTCACTGAACAGCGACTATAAAGCAATTTCCACTCATTTGAGGTTGTTACTGCCACACACATGAGAACATTTTGCAGGACTTTGTGGACCGGGACTTAAACAGACTTGTTCAAGTACCTGTTGTTGAACAATGTTGGACCTGGTCAGAACTGACTGACTTACGCCACTTGATATATGGAGGAGATGAGGCCTGACTGTTGTGATCAAACTAATTTATACATTGAGTTTGAGGCCTGAACTGTGTGAACAGACGCATAAGACATTGAGGGTTTTAGGCCTGAACTGTAGTGAACAGACGTCATTTTTCTGTATCACATCACTTTGAATCCACTTCGACAATGTTTCCTTCTGAGATTCAGCTTTTTAAGCACCCAATACTCTGAGATTTTCCTTGTTGCATTACATAAGGTAACCTGCACTTAAGATTCAAGACTTAGTTCCTCTGAAACATTGATTGTTTGTAACCCGCACTTACATCCAGTTTTTTGCCATTCATGAATATTAGGGATATCTACATTTGAACCATGTGGGGGTTCACTATCAACCTTGCTTGTGCAAGAGTCGAATAATGTTCCTTGTAGAAATCCACCTAAACCCAACGATATGAAAATACTACCGTGGGTTTCCACCTAAGAAATCAGATCTAGAATGTTTTCTCATACACAGCGGAATGTCTATTATAAGAAAACCTATTTTCTCTGTAACAATCTGCCTACCAGGTTTCTGAGAAGACTCTTTGGATCTAACTGGTTTTTCACAGTTTCTGGTCTTATGGTATGAATCTTAGCACGTGAATTTACTTTCCTTCAAGAGTTTTGTTATACAAGCATCATGATTGCATTAAAGACACACTTGATGACATGTAAGAACAAACAAAAGTTTTACAATCAGAAAAATGAACTAGAACCTTAGAGTGATACTGCTGGGGCACATCCGTTTCGTAAAGCACTAACTTCATAGATACAGGCAAACTCCTAGAAGTTTGATGTTGCTCCTAGTTTTGGTTTGCTACCTATCAGTATGCTTTGAAATCTAGGCAGAAGGCGATCACACTAAGTTTTTGAGTTCCTATCTCTTTCTTGTGTCTTTTTTCCTAGCTCTCATCTAATAGTATTATGACCCATGTCATTGTGCACTAATCTTGGCATGTTCCTTAGAACTAATTCCTAGATGACTAGATGCAAACCACTGATCAAGTATTGCAAAGGCGGATTCTGTTTTCATCTAGCAAATAATGTTGAGTTTACTGTTTTGAACAAATTCTATTCACATCAACTTGGAGGCAAACCGTTGTTTTGACATTGAGCCCTTTCCAGGATTTAAACGCATTCGGTGTCTAGACAACTGATAGGTTTCTAGTGATGGTAACACCTGTTTCCCCAAGGCTAGATTTTTTGTCAAACTTAGTATCTAAGCTATTTCCTTTTAACTTCCTTAGCCATTTTTCAAAGCAACAATTGCAAAAACCATTTCCTGAATCAGCTTTTAATTCAGCATTATTAGACAAGCAAAGATGTTGTTCTAGTACTGTACTGTTATCTCGTATTTTAATAGAATCATACCAATCTTTGTAATGCTGTTTCCAAAGTCTCATTTTCATTACGTAATGTACCACCACAATGTTCTAATTCGATGTTCATTGTTTCAAGTACATCAATTTCTTTCAATCTTGGCTTTATTACTTTGTTTGTTTCAAATTTGACCATGTTGCCCCCTGATTTTAAAGATTGATTTTGATATTTAAGTACGAGAGCATGTCAATGTGCTTCCATTCTTCATGAAAATCTTTTTGTAAATTGGGGCATCTGTCTCTTTGAGCAAAATTTTTTCAGACAAATCGAGTGGATTGTTTGAGTATTCAGTTGTCTTTTATCAGGTATGAATCAAGCATAGGACTTTTAACTTAACATTTCTTAGTATACTGGTCAACCCTACCTTTATTAATGATTTCAGGTTGCTTAGTATGCTGTTATCCTATAGCAAAGATATTACATTCAACAGTCAATTGTACCTCAGCCATTGGCTCCCGGCATAATATGGGTCCTGATATCTTGCAAACATCAGCATCTATATCATTCTGACCTGCTGAGTCATCTTGCACCTGTTAAGTCTTTCCAATGTTTTCTGTGTCAACCAAATCAGCACCAATGCTTTACCCGTCTTCAATCTTACTCTCATTGCATCTCACTGTCTTTTATTCAACCCTTCTTTCATACTGTCTATAGAAGCGTATTATTCCAGCACAACGGACATTCTTAACATTAACCCAGGCGTTGGAAGTAGTGTATCTCTGAAGTGTTTAACCTCGATTCCAGTGTATTCAACAAAGTACTTGTCTGTCATTTGCTGTCATAATACCAATGTAACATTGAATCGATGAACTTTTGGAACTGGTTGTTTACCACCCAAAAGGCTGTCATGGATCCATCTTCTTGAAATTCATCTTTGTCAAGTTGCTTTTGTAGTTGAGTCAACATGAGACAGTTTTTCTTGTGAAGAGTATCAACATCTTGACCAAAGAGTGATATAAAAGCCCATTTGAATCCATGTTCAATCGAGTGCCTTTTAAGTCAATCTTTTAAAGAACTTGAAGGTGGAATGAAGAGATCGAAAATAATCCATGCATCTCTCTTTTTGCTTTGAGACATCTTTTTATTTGATTGCATGAACATCCATGTGGTTTAGAATTCAAGCTGGCATTCCTTTGCTGATTGATGGCTGCCATTCTCTGAAATACTGTCCTTCTTCTCAGAACAAGAGTTTTGTTTGACAACTAAATCAACTTTCAATGAATCAGTATTCAATGCTTGTGTTTGATGTGAATGAACTTCTTGTGTCTGCATCAAGCGTCTTTTTTTTTGTTTCAAACAAATGTAAGTCCTGTTGATGAAGACATATCTCAAGCAAGTATTTCCAATGGAATCATTGGTACAAATCATTGCATCATTGAAGGGATCGATCATTGTATCGTGTATATTTTCCTCATAAACGCTCTTCGAATTCTGAATTGAAAGCATTTTTCACAAACTTTGTTCTGAGATTAGTCCCAAGTAGGTGTGCCAATCAGTCCTAGAACGTAAGACTTTAGGTAAGATGTTTTTTCTAGTAAATCAAGGTCTTGAGAGAACGTTCTCTTGAAGATAGGCATGGTGCCATAACTTGTAAAGTTTCTAAGAGAAACTTAAATAGTGACTTGATTTCTTTTAGCTGTGCATGCATCTACTTCTTGAAAGATGTGTCTTCTCTTGAATGTTAGAAATTAACTACGAAGAAACTGTGTCATTCTGAAGAACACTTGATGATTGAGTTTGCAAATTGGTATTGTTATTTGACATTAGAGATGTATGAAATTGCTATCGGATCTAATAGAGTAAAGTGATTGTTGATTGTGGATTGAAATCAATTACTGTTTTAACGGGATTTTAACAAATCTGTAGATTAAAACCGAGAAATGAATCGCGTCTTCTATTCCGGGATTTTACCAAAATCAATGAAGAAACCATAAAACAAAAATGCTGAGAAATCGGTTGTTGACTAGAAATCTTGTAGACAGTTGAACTTTCGTTGGGCTAAAAATGACTTAAAACGATGAACGGTGCACAAACTATTAGCTTGAAAATGATTACAGGTTTGATGAAAACTCAAATATGGTAACTAACTGGTGCAATTTCTTACAACAAAAGGGCTAAAATTGAAAATAAACTAAGTAAAGAAAAAGATTTGAAAACAAAGAACTAAAAAATGTTTTAAAAAATGAAAGGTTAGAATTAAAATGTTCCAAAATCTAAGGGCTAAAAGAAAATGTTGTTATTAACCAAGGGTTAAAAAAAATGAAACTATAGAAAATAAAGGGTGAAAAATGAAAATTTCAAAATTTTAAACAATATTAAAAAAATCATGCACGTGTTTTTTTTCCTAACTCCTTCTTCTTCGTTTTTCAAATTTATAAAATGGTAACGTTTGTAAATTTGATCTCGCGGAGTGGTACGTTTATCGTCGGTAGAAAATAAATATACCACGTTGATCGAAACGATGTCACGAACACGATGATATAATTCTTATGTCCCGTAGATTAACGTCACTCGAAACCGAAAAACCGAAAATTTGTTAAAACGTGAAGAAACTCGTTCTTGTGTGTTTTAGATCGGTTCAAGGTAGCAAAAAAACTCGTTCGGTCCAAGTAAAAAAGTACTCCTGTTCGGGTCATCACCTTGAATTTTTTCCTCCTACGTTCGGTTCTCTCAAGTGAATGAACTCGTTCGGAATACTAGTCCTTCCAAATTTTTACTATCGATCGTTCAAGTAATATTCCTCTCGTTCTGGTTCCAGAAGTGTTACTCTCGTAATAATTGGTTCCTTCCAAACTGTTGCTCGTAACGGTCCCTTCCAAACAGTTGCTACGTATCGGCACTTGAGTTTTTCGTCATTATCATTTTCTGCCCCTCAATGTGGTATCGACTAGTTCGGCTCTAAACCTTGACGAAACTATTCCGTTCCTTTGATAGAAATCACCTCGATCAGTTGTCAAATGACTTCAGGTTTCGATCCATGTATGTGTGGAGCTCGTCTCGGAATCGTAAAAGGTTTTTGCTTCGATCGGGTTCCAACAAGGAATGACACCTAGTTCGTGCTATCAAAAGCAAGGTACTCGTTCTGACCTCTTGAAAAGGTTACTCGTGTTCGGTTAACCTCAAAAAAATGGAACTCGTTCGGTTGTTGCTGTCGACCTTGTGTTAAAGAAACGTGAAACAGTAGGAAAGAAATGGAACTAAAAAAAATGTTAAAGAAACGTGAAACAAACGTGAAACAGTAATGAAACAGTAGGAAAGAATAAACTATAAACTAGTAATGAAACCGTAGACCACTAAAATAACACGTAATATGTTAAAGAAGTAATGAAACGGTAGAAAACAAAAAACACGTGAGAATAATCCCAAAAAATTCGAATCAATAAACTTTAAATCACCACAACTAGACCACTAAACCCACCCGAGGCGAGTGATACCAAATGTTATCCCAAAAGCTTAATCCATTTCACAACATAAGCTATACCAATAAGCAAAATAGTAGAAAAGAGAAGAGAGAAAAGTTGGAAGATTTATTAGAGAGAAACTAGAGAGGTGGAAGATTACACACACACACACACACAAGTGATGAAATGGTAACCAACACCCTCTCCATGTGTGGAGAGGGTCCTTTTATACCCTTGAGCCATAAGTGGCATGTGGGCTTTTCTACTTGGGCCGGGCTTGGCTAAACTTGGGCTTTGAGCCCGAAACACGGACAATATTAGATTACAATCCAAGCCCGTTGAACCCGACTAGCCTATTACTTAACAAGACTAATTACGACTAATAAGACCGATAACATTCTTGTTCGACTTATATAAAATTAAGGCTAACAGAGTGTTTATAAAAGGAGGGTGTATTGAGGGTTGAGACCCGGGTTCGAGTCTTGCTCACCTGGGTTTCCTCTTATCTCCCTCCTTTTTTTAGAAAAACTTTTTACACGAACTTGATAAGCACATGGGGCTTATCATTTTTCATAACTACAACTTTTTGAGAAAAGCTAAAAATAAGCTGGAAAAAGGGCTTTTTCTTGGCAGTTTGCTTAAATTGAGCTTAAAGGCTCAAATGGCTTTTCTTAATGGCTTTTTAGCAAAAAATAAGCACATGAAAATGAAAAATAAGCAAACCAAGATAAGCTATGGAGCCTAGTTAGCAAGTCTACCCTAAATTAAGTATAAAGAAATAAGCAAATAAGCGGGGAAATTAAGCAACAAGTGGGCAGACTAGCTTTTTACTCTAAGGCTTAATGAGCTAAACTGGCAAGGCTTAAAGGCAAGATAAGCTATGGAAAATAAACAAGAAGCAAAACAGATGGGTATCTATAGTAAATAAGCCTACAACAAACAAAATAAGCACAAAGCTATAAGCAAAATGCAGGAAAATAAGCAACAAAAGGAGGCAGTTTACACTAGCTTAACTAAAGACTATTTAAGCTAACTGGTGGGCTATTTAAAGCTAAATAAGCTAGGTAAAATGAAAGATCAGCCAAAACAGGAAATTAACTATACCTAAGAAGCAAACATAAGCACAAAATAAGCAAGTATATGGAAGCAGACTAAAAAGGCAAAATATGAAATATTAGCTAAGAGCAAAAAACTGGTAAATCCCACAGCCTAGGGACACTTCTTTGGCATATATTAAGCCACTAAAATGGAACCTAAGGCAAAAGGCTTACACCAGCTAAAGAATATCTTAATGGCTTTCTAAATACAGCAAAGTGAAAATTAAGTTTGAAAATAAAATAAAATACAAAAAAGAAGCCAAGGAAAAGGTGCTATGTCACACAAAATGTTACTTTTTGGATGTCTTTAAAAAGAAACACCCAAGAGCAGGCTTCAAAAATAAGCTGGGTAAAAGCTTAAAAATAAAAACTAATAAAAACAGATTTAATACTGCTTATAATAAGCTTATTGCTCAAAAAAGATAATAAGACACTAAAAAAACAAACTATTTTAGACTACAATGAAAATGGAATTGAAAAAGGGCTTTTGAAGCTAAAGTTTGACTTAAAAAAAAGTTGACAGTTTTGAGTAAAACCAAAGCTAACCTAAAAGGACTAATCCTTCTGCATTAGACCAAAGAAAAGACACAAAAATAAGGTTTAAAAACAGATTTTTTCAAACTTAAATCAACAAGTGACTTTATGGAAAATGTAGTCACCAAACATTTTCAAAAGAAATAACTTGAAAAACTAGAACACAACTTTAAAACCAAAAAATCAAATGAAAAACAAACCAAAAACAACATAACAGCATGTTAAAGAAAGCCAAATGACCCCAGACTTGATTTAACACCAGTTTGACCCTTTTTGACCCACTAACCCAAACACCCCTTTATACTTTTAAAAACGGATTTTAAACCTATAAAGACTAGTTTAAGCACAAAATTTAAAAGACAAGTATTAAACAAGTATGGTTAAGCACTAAAAGGTAAAAAGCAAAAGCAAATAAGCACAATAAGACATAAATAAGCTGAAAATAAGCTTGCTACAGTAACTTTAAGCAAAAATTTAAAAGAGAGTGTACCTTGGCTCCTTGCTCAAAACAGGAGTGTATGAACCTAAATAAGCTCTAATCCTACCCCTTAGCTTATAAATAAGCTATACTAAACTTCCCAATGAGCCATCCATTTTTGCTCATTCATCCTTTAGCTTATCAAACAGTGACTTTTTTTTTCTTAAATTTTTGTATCAAGGCTTTTAAAAACAGATTATAAAGTGCTTATATTAAGAGCTTATATGGTTTTTAAAGAAAGACAAGTAACTTAGAACACAATGTGAAAGACAAACTGAATTTTCATTAAAAAAGAGAGTACAAGTACATCAAAGTAATTTAAGTTAAAAACTAAACTGAGCTAAAAACTACACACTAAAAAACTAACTCCTGGCCTTAAGGGCTTACAAAAGATTTTATAGCAAATGAGCTAGGGTTTTGACTTTTGTCTTCTCCTCTTGTCCTCTTCCTTGTGTGCTTCTTTGTAGACACAAAACCTGTCTTGTGTTTGTTGTGTGTGTAGAATCATAGTCCAATCTTGGCCATTGGATTGTCTTGGTGCCCAAGGTCTCAAATCTAAACCCTTTAATCTTTTGTCTTGATATTATGTCGAATAGGGTCTTTGGGGATTACCACGGTGGACATAAGCCCATGTGGGGTGGAAGTTTATTGATGAAAAGGTGATGTTTTTTAGACTAAAAAAAAGGTGAACATGAAACGAGGCAGAGTATGGTGATGGTTTGAATTTCGGCGGGAAAAAAATTGTGAAAGATATAACAGTAATTCAATTATACCCCTCAACAGATTGGAGAAGTTTTTGGTGAATGAAACAGCAGGTCCCTCAAGTAATTATAATTACTCATGCAATTTCGTCCTTGGATTATGAACGTTAGGAAATTTGGGCAAACAAAAACACCCCGAAATTTATATTTTTTGTTTTGCAATTTATAAGTCCTTTTGGGTTTACAAGTTTAGAGCCTTGGCAGGAATGGCCTATGTGGTATATCTTTGGGGAGTTGGCAGTTTAAGTCCCTTACAAGTATTGTCTTCATTTCCTTCATTAAATAAGTTAGGGACTTGGCAATTTTGGCCCCTAAGCTTATTTTTCTTCACTTTTTGACTTTGGATTTGTCGGGGTCTGACTTGGTTGACTTAATCACTTCTTGGGCTTTGTAGTCTTTACTTTGTCTTTTCCACTCAATTTTCCCAAATCTGTGTCCGGTTTTGTCATTTTGGCTTCATTTTTCGTCCTTTTCTTAGATAACCGTTTCTGCACAACATAATTAGCAAAACAAGCATATTTTTGGCATTTTAAGTCCGTTTTTGGTTATTTTAACTTGTTTTTAAAGGTAAAAGGTGTGTGTAATTAAACACATAGCATATACCATGTCGGATTTGAGATGTTGCGGGTTAGGACATCATCAAGGGCAGTGTTGGCAATTTATATTGCAATTCATACATGTCGAGCTTCAGTGTCATGAGCTTAAGGAAACGTAATTACACTTTGTGAGGTTTGCATCTGTTGCACTATCATACACTTGGAAATCTTGCGGTCCTACATTATATTTACATAAACCTATGAATTCACCAACTTTATGTTGACGTTTTAAAGCATGTTTTCTTAGGTCAATGAGGCACGAGGTGCTAAGGATACATTTGGGATACTCTTTTGGGGAGTCATGTATAAAAGATTTGGAGTCATTACATCTGAGGATTTTTGTTATGATCTAAAATCTTTGTTATCAAATGTTGAACAATTTAAGCCGTTGCGCTTTGTATTAAACAATTTTAATAAATCCAATGTATCATATTTTAAACGACTCTTTTAGAGGTCGTTCTTATATCTTGTGCTATTGATTTATGAAGTAACGCTCCCGGACTCATTATTCCGCTGCGACCCTATTTGGGGGTGTTACAGATTGGTATCAGAGCCAAGGTTATAGAGAACCAGGTCAAATGTTTTTACTTAGACTATAAACTTTTCAAACATTGCATCATACAAAGGGGTTTTCACGAGACATTCACTTATACATTACTTGTTGCATTAGTTGAGTATACTAGATGCTGCATGATGCACAATACGTGTTTATAATATATTAGGTATATTATTATGAGTCTTATATATGTGCTAATGTAAACTCTGTTTGAGTGTTACAGATTCAGTCATGTCTTCTACATCATCTGCGGTTACCTACACATCTGTCTACACTGATTCTGAGCTAGGGAGGGTATTTTGGGGAGCTGACGAGGAGCTGTCGGACGGAGGTTCTCCACGAGTCATCGTATACGGATACGATGGACTCCCTATGTAGCCGGTAGCCCCGCCATCTCCGGACTATGTGCCAGGACCTGAGCACCTACCGTCTCCTGATTATGTGCCCGATCCTGAGCACCCACCTTTACCTGTCGAGGTACCATACGTACCTGAGCCTGAGTACCCCGAGTACTTAGTGCCATCCGATGCTGAGGTACCCTTGGAGGACCAGCCTCTACCTATTGATGCCTCACCTACCGCCTTGTCACCAGGCTATGTGGCAGACTTCGATCCGAAAGAAGATCCGAAGGAGGATCTCGAGGAGGATCATGCTGATTATCCCGCTGACGGAGGGGATGATGATGATGAGCCCTCCGATGATGATGATGATGATAATGATATCGATGATGAGGATGAGGAGACCTTTGAGGACAAGGATGATGACGAGGAGGAGGAGCACCTAGCTCTGGCCGACTCTTCTGCTGTACCCATTGTACACCCTGTTCCCTCAGCTGGGGACACAGAGACATTTGAGACTGATGAGTCTGCACCTACACCTAGATCACCTCAGATTAGGATCCCCTTTGCTCAGACACGTCTCCGTAGGGCAGGGAAATCTGTCAGACTTGAGCTACATATGTCACCATCCATGGAGGCACGTATTGCTGTGTATGCTACCGCACCTGCACCACCATCACCACCACCATCTCCACTATCACCTTGGTCACCTCCATTATCTCAAATTCCCTTACCACCACTACCACCTTCACCATCAGCACTACATTTAGCACCACCTGTACCCACATCATTACCATTACCATCATCACCACTACTACCACTACCAGTCTCACTATTCATACCACCACCAGTTCGAGCCGTCGGAGACATTCCCCAAGGTCCGAGTTACCACCTCGCGTATAATAGGTTAGTACCAACTGCCTGCTTCCCACATCGAGGCTAATTAGGTGGGGGAGAGTTCCACTGGTGCTCCTAGACCTACTGGAGGTCATCGAGTGGATTATGGGTTTATCGGCACTACGAATGCCGAGATCAGATGTTGAAGAGCCGAGGAGGTCGGCTAAGGCATTAGGGATGTTTAGGTAGACCCAACAGAAGCTGTTGAGGAGGTAGCATCGACGACCCTCGAGGGGGTCAATGCTAGAGTGACCGAGCTTACTGCGGTTTAGGAGCAAGACACACAGGATGTTTATGCTGTGATAGAGGATACTCAGGATAGACAGACTCTGTTATTTCAGAGTGTTGATGGATTGGTCGAGGATAGGCATTTTCACTATGAGATTGCACGACTGTTGGATTAGAAGGCCCTCGTTTCCCGAGAGGCTTGGGCACATTTCGTTGGGTTGAGTTTGACAGTTCACTATGAACTGCAAGCATATAGAACTCATACACAGATGCATGATTACCGTATCGCCTCACAGGAGTCACTGATGACGACATTGATTGCACATGTTTCATTACTACAGGGACATTTGTCAGCGGCATTGGGACAGATTCAAGCACTTCAGGCTAGAGATCAGACTCGTACAGATGATCACGAGGGCGCTGGTAGTTCTGCCTAGATTTACATTTTCATGTCATATTCATAGCTATCATTATGTTAGCCGGCTAAGTATTATGGGTTTTATACCCAGCGTAGCACTTATAGAATTGTATTTTTCGTTTTCTTTTACAGTACAATCATGTAAGTTTTCCCCAGTTATATAATGAAGTGTTGTATTTATGTCATGTCGATCTCAATTGCTATTATTTAATTGATGGATCCCAGTCATGTTTATAAATTCACTGTGTGATTGTGATCTGTTACATATAATGAGTTGTTATTATGTTTATGTCGATCGTTCATTTTGTATTTATTTGTGATCCCATTAAAGTAATATAATCACAGTTATGATGTGATCTTGTTAGATATATGTTGTACCCATGTCATGTTGTGATGTTTATGAAAACTCAGGTGTTTTATATTGTTGTGATTAGAACAATATGCCTCCAAGAAGATCCTCTGCTACTGCAAGGGCTGTTGCTACTGTTGCTGCAAGGGCTGCTGCTGCTGCTGCAGCTGCGGCTGCTACCCCTATGACAGCTGCTGCTATTGAACAACTAATCGAAGCAAGAGTGTCCGTGGCACTTGCTAACCATGAAACTCTTCGAAATAGCACTAATGGTCATGGCGACGGAAGCCACAATTCTAAAACTGGAATTAGAGGAACTGTACGCACTCCCCGTGAATGTACGTACAAGGATTTTCTGAATTGCAAGCCCCTTACTTTTAAGGGTACTGAAGGAGTGGTTGTGCTATCACAATGGTTTGAGAAGAAGGAATCAGTGTTCCATATCAGCAACTGTGCTGTGGAGAACCAAGTTAAGTTTGCTACATACACTTTCTTTGGAAATGCTCTAACATGGTGGAACTCCCATATGAAGACTGTTACTCAAGATGTTGCTTATGCTATGGACTATAAAGCACTAAAGAAGATGATAACAATCAATACGACCAGGTTTGAAATCATAAGAAGTTAGAAATTGAGCTCATGGAACCAAAAAGTAAAAGGTAACTGATGACGCAACTACACACTGGCGTTTTTTAAAAGCTTGCACAGATTGTGGGAGATGTTCCACGAGAATCGTAGGAAGGTGATAAATTGTTTTGGGGGTCTACCCTTCCTGATATGATTCGGGAAATTGTAATGTCAATACCACCCAAGACGACCGGAGAAAGCAATTAATTTTGCTAATGTATCAGATGGACCAAACAGTCCTCACTATTAGAAAGGCAACTGAGCAAAGATGGAGTTAGAGTTTAATGCAGAATAATCATGGTACAAAACAAAACAAGAGACAAAACACTGGGAGGGCTTACACTGTTGGGCCTGGTGAAAAGAGGGAGTACATGGGATCATTGCCCCTGTGTACAAAATGTAACTATCACTCTTAAACTCTCTCACTAAGATAAACTCTCCTCATTTACTCTCCATTACATTCGGCATATACCTAACCAAACTAAACTCAACCCACATTCACTCTAAGGACACAAAGAAGCCTTAAAGATCGAGTATAAGGTTATAAAGAGGAATCACGAGCTAAGGAATTGGGTTTACAAGCTTTAGAGCTTAAGTTATACACGTTTGGGTGTGTACAATTCGTGTTTACTTTGCAATCCAAAACAAAGAACCTTAGGACCCTTTGTAAGTCGAGCTAAACTTGTTCATGTTCATATTCTACTCGTTATGGTTAAATACCTAGTCATAAAAGTTCTCGTAAATTAATCAACGCCAAAAAAAGTGTATGAACATGCATGGTTCGACCCATGCATGGTTCATACACACATAATTAAACATGAAATATGTCTTGTGTGGTGCGTACACGAATTAAAACATGGTTAACATACAAGTTAAGGCTTAACCCTCATGAAAAAAAATACTAGAACGAGTACATTGACGATCATTGGTTTCGTTTGTGAGGAATACAAGATAATTACACATTAACTTTGCATGTAAAATTAATAACTTGACTTAGGAACGCATATAATAACTTGTTGAACGAATGCATGTGTTAAATAACGATTAATAAACGTTAACAAGGGCTTAACGAGTATAATCGAGGCCTAGAAATCAAGCTAGTAAACCCAGGGGCTAGGTTCGAGTCACTTTGGGGTCAACCACCCACTGTGGAGGCCCAACAGGCCCAACAAGCCTCATGTAAAAAGCCTATGACTTATAAATAAGCTCTACGAGCTTATTTAAGGACTAAGGGTGCTTATTTGATTCACTTGAATCCTAAAATACCTATAAGGAGCTAGCCGAGCCCCCTAAAGGACCCGTTTAGCCATTACAAGCCCAACGGCGAGCCGAATATAGCTCACGATAATGCTAAACTGCTTATGGTGAATTTGTAAGGTTTTAATGAACTTATTGGACCTAACTAACACTAATGGACCTTTAGTGAATAAGCCGAAAAGCCTAAAAGACTTAACGGCTCATATTGGACCGCCAAGCCCCCATATCAAGCTTATTGGCTCATTTGATAAGCCAAACCATAAACATACTCCAATAAGCTATTAAGGGCGTATAAAATAAGTTGGGCATGATCATATAAACCTAAAGATCATTAACAGTCCCTTCGGGTTTGAGTTATTGGGCTCATGAGCCCAATAAGCACGAATAAGCTCCAATAAGCTCCCCCGAGCTTATTTCTAACTTAACAGACATAATAAGCATAAAGAGCAATTTGTGCTTAATAAAAACTTAAATGGACCCTTAGAACACTTAATGGACTTTAATGGGCCCAATAAGGCCCATTAAGCCAAAATAAGCTCGTTGAGCTTATTTATAAGCTAGGGCAGCTTATATGACTTATTTGGACTTAATGAAACCTAATGTCACTTGTTAGGACTTAATTGGAGTTAAAATGCGATTTTTACTAATTGAGGGACTAAAAGTGTTAACTTACAAACTAAGGGGTCAAAACTGTCATTTACTAAGTTTAACAAGTCCAGGGACTGTTTCTGTCAATTTTGGAAACTTAGGGGCTGTTTTAAACATATAAGGACCTAAAGTGTAAATTGTGTAAAGTTAGAGGACTAAAAGTGTAATTATGAAAACTTAAGGGTTTGAAATGTAAATAGTATATATGTCATACACCTAGGGGCTGTTTTAGTAATTATACAAAACCTAAGGGTATTTTATAAACAAAAGTGATTTCATAAACACTTAAGATATCGGACGAATTATATTCGGGTGATATACGAGTTAACTTACAATTTAATAAATACGAATATTTATTAATAACTTTTATACGTATACAAGAACGTATGAGATCGTATACCCCTCCCCAAAGGTCCATCCAAACATTTCAAATACAATTAAACATGTACAACCAACCACACAATGATAACAGTAATATACACTAACAATTTATGTAGTTGTTATCCAATGAGTCTTTAGCCTAAATTTGTAGACTAAGACTGGCCGTATTTACTTAGGTATTTGACGGTGTGATTCATACTTGGATATTTATTATCATTTCAGAGGGCTATTTACTAAGGTGAGTTCATAGCCCTATGTTTTACAATTATTTAAATGATTTACATCCTTGGGGTGAGAACATGCTTTGTTTTACAAATTGGACGCAAGTGTACATTTTATACTATGATTACGTGTTTGCCTAAGTAGCGATAACCCACTGAGCCTATCATCATGAACTGTCAATTACTGGACTGTGAGCGCGAATGTTATAGATAGATCTATTTGGGATTGACAATCCCCGTGCGGGTGATTAGCTATCACTGGGAACGAACGTATACCATGTCGGATTTGGGATGTTGTGGGTTAGAACATCATTCACGGCCATTCATTGGCAATATATTGCATTCATACATGTCGAGCTATCAGGTGTCATGTCTTAGGAAAACGTAATTACTGTATTTACGATGTGTGCATACTTGTTGCATAAACATATCACTTGGAAGTCCTTGGCGGTCCCTACTATTTATGAATTTTTTATAAAAAAAAAAAAAAAAAAAACCCAAAAAAAAAAACCCGAAGAAATTCACCAACTTTGATGTTGATAAATTAAATGCATGTTTCCTTAGGTCAATAAGTGCACTGGGGTGCTCAGATAATTGGGGTCACTCTATAGGAAAAGAGTTCGGTACTAAATGACTTGGGCGTATTCGCATTTTGTAATACTTGTTATAAAACCGAAATCGTTTACTTACATTGGTCGAACAATTTGAAAGCCATGAGCTTATGTAGATGAACAAGTATTATTTTCATCCATGTTATCTTATTAAAAACGACACGTTTGTGGTGGTTCTCTTATCTTGTGCAAATGATCCATAAAGTAACGCCCTCGTGGATATCAACATTCCGCTGCATACTCAGATTTGAGGGTGTTACAGATTGGTACCAGAGCCAAGGTTATAGAGAACCAGGTCAAAAGCTTTGTCTGGACTATAACCATTTTCAAACACTGGTTTTACAAATGGGATTTGTGAGGGACATACATGCATTACTTATTTACATCTAGCACATATATGCTTACATGACATGCATTGTTTTAGCATTAGTAGTTACTAAGTGCATACATGATTGATTGATATATGTGTATATAAATGATATTACGTATATTACCATAAGACCCTTATAATTAAAGCTTATAGACATATCATACCGGTCTTTCCTATAAGTAATACTTATATAAGTTATTTTTTCTTTTTGCAGTAGTCATGTCTTTTGCGACATCTGCGGTTACCTACACTTCCGTTTACACCGACTCTGAGCCTGGCAGAGCCTTCTGGGAAGCCGATGATGAGGAGATATCTGAGGGAGGTATTCCACGGGTCATCGTATTAGGATACGATGGACTTCTGATACAGCCAGTAGCCCCACCATCATCGGATTACATACCAGGCCCAGAGGATCCACAGACACCGCCAGTTCCTCAGGACGAGGATGAGCGTGAGCCTATGTTCGTACAGGCACATGATCCTGACTACGTGCCAGAGCCTATATACCCTGAGTATATACCATTGGAGGATGAGCATGAGTTTCCAGCTGAGGAGCAGCCATTACCTCCTGTTGATTCACCTACTGCTGAGTTACCCAGATATGTTACTAAGTCGGATCCCTAGAGGTCCAGAGATACGAGGATGATGAACAGAGGATGGATCGGATCGACTAACCTATAACGAGGGAATGATGGAAGAGATGATGACGGTGGCGATTCATCTTGGGATGACGCGATGTTGAGATGCGTGATAGTATGAGGAAGAAAAGGAGAAGGAGGATGGAGGACAAATTAGCTCCGACCGACTCTGCTATTGTTGTAGCTGTTGATAAAAGTGCCTGGTTTTCTCCACCTGAGGAACAGAGCCATTTATACCCACCACCTCTTCCACAGACAATACTATTAGGGCTAGGATTACCTCCGGCCTCAGACTTCCATATCCCTTCCCACCAATGCAGAGTTTGAGAGACTATCTGTCCATGACTACTCCATCACCAACACCACCTAATGCTCACTATCGACCACCCTCCTGCAGAGAGCTCCTTACTAGGTGTCAGCAACCCCACCCTGCACATTCCATCACCACTACAATGCCATCACCAATAACTACCACTCATCTGGGTGTCCCAACGCTAAATCCAGACACTCAGATTGATTGCCATCAGGCCCTTATTGATTCAGTTTACTAAACCCCCATAAAGCAATAATACCATCACCTCCACTACCACCACTACCACCCTCTCTATACATACCACCACCTGTTGACCGTAGGGAGGATATTCCCGAGTCTGAGCAGCCACCCCGCAAGAGGTTGTGTTTGTCCACTCTAGGCTCCAGATATGAGGTCGGGGAGAGTTCTACTGCTAGACCTACTAGAGATCGGGGGATAGATTATGGGTTTGTCAGCATGGTAGATGCTGAAGAGAGGCGACAGGGGATTAGAGATGTTGGGTACGGTATTAGGGATACTGGGGTAGATCTGGCAGGGACAGATCCTGAGATAGCACCTATGACCGTGGAAGAGGTCAATACTAGGGTCACAGAGCTTGCTGAGCTCCATGAGCCGAACCACCGGACCTTGTAATGCTTTACTAAGAGGATGCTCAAGATAGTAGGTTCTCGTATAACACATCTCGAGTGATATGGATGCAGCGGGTCGATCTACTTATGGGGGATAGGATGACTCTCTAGGAGACAGTATGGATGGTGGAGGAGGAGGCCTATGCTTCTCGAGAGGCTTGGGCTCACTCGATAGGATTGAGTCAGGTGACTCATCAGGAGCTTCAGACCCATCGTGATCATGTGTATGCACACGAGACCCATCTCCAGGCTCATCAGACACAGCTACAGCTGCAGAGTACTCTCATTCAGACACAACATCAGGTACATGAGACTCATTTTCAGATGCAGCAGGCTGAGTTAGCAGCACTTCGGGAGACTGACCATAGGCGTCAGGACCAGATGGTAGAGACTCTCCGAGTCATTAGAGATATGAGGCGAGAGATGAGCGACATGCAGGCCGAGTTGTTAGCACTGCGAGAGCAGCAGAGGAGAGCTAGACAGCCAGGACCAGAGGCTAGGATTCCAGATCACCAGGATGCTTCTGGGGATGCTGACAGTCACATCTAGTGATTTATGTTATTTGTATCTTGCTAGGTCATTGTACAGGCATGTTAAGTATTAGGGGTTTTCCCCACTAGCATAGCCTTAGATCTTTTGTATTGTATTATGTGTACTCCGACAACTATTTCATGTAAAAAATTTCAAAGTTATCAATGAAATTGATGTGTTATTTTGTACTATATACCTCTCTTATGTTGATTATCTCGTATATACATTATTATATTCTGTCATATAACCTCATGTTTTGTCTTTTGCGCACGAATCATGGCACCTACGTCCAGAAGAGGACCAAATACCCCTGTTAACAACACCAACCTAAACAACATGACTCCAGAATCCATCCATGCCATTGAGAATCAAGCAAATTTTGCCACCTGCACTCTATGAGGTGCTGCTTTGACTTGGTGGAATGGTCGGATAAGAACCTTAGGTCCAGAGGCATATGCAATGACTTGGGAAGTGCTCAAGAAAAAGATGACGGACAAGTATTGTCCGCAGGGTGAAATCAAGAAATTAGAAATTGAGCTGTGGAACCTAAAGGTCAAGGGGAACAATGTTCCAGCATACACTGAACATTTCCAAGAACTAACCCTGATATGTACTGATATGTGCTTAATTACACATATCTTTTACCTCTAAAAACTAGCTTAAATGACCAAAAACAGACAAAAACTGCCAAATA